>JAWQFJ010001379.1:7500-121370 GCA_034096865.1 Theodoxus fluviatilis
CCTCCCCCCAGGGATGCAGCCTTCGCCCAGTCAGAAATTCTGGTGTCTCTGGCCCAGTGCTTCTCTGCCTCCAAGGAGGTGGTGAAAGCGCTGGAGGCTGACTCCTAGAAGAGAGGCTCGCGCGAGTGTGCGTTTGTGTGCTTGTGTGTGTGAGCGTTTGTGTGTGTGTGTGTGTGTGTGTGTGTGTGTGTGTGTATGTGTGTGCGCGTGTGTGTATGTGTGTGCGTGCGTGTGTGTGTATGTGTGTGTGCGTGCGCGTGTGTGTGTATGTACGTGTGTGCGTGTGTGTGTGCGTGTATGTGTGTGTGTGAGCGTATGTGTGTGAGTGCGTGTGCATATGAGCGCGTAGACGAAAAACAGACACACCAGTGCACGATACCTACAAACACGTACAAACACACATAGAGACCACAGTCCCACATAGACACATGCAATCAGTAGGACAAGATCAAACAAACAAATTAAGCAGACAGTCTAACAGACAGACATACATACAGACAGACAGATAGGTGGACAGGCGCACGAAAGGACGGACAGACATACGATGATACGGTTACTCGCATTCTGTGAATCCGAGTCAGTATTGACTCTGGCACAGTTCCCAATGAATGCGTAATAGACTTGACCCTTCGCGTTAGAGCATTGCGCCAAAAATAGTTCGTTCTGATACTATTTTTCTCTCCAATTTTTACAGAAATCATTCAGATGTCTAAACTTGTTTCCATTTCAACGCAAACATTTTATTTCATCGAATAAACGCTTGTTTATTACCTCAAGAAGAGTAAGTTAAGAGTTTTGTGCGAAGTAGTCTTAGAACTACTTTAACGGCGTATGTCAGGGAGCAGATCGGCTATCGCTCAAGCCTTTGTGTGACCTGCATTTGCATTAATTTTTTACTGTTATCAATCGCAAAGGACTGATCCAATGCATTCTAATCAAAATAGCACCGAAACGCGTACAATCAAAAGTTTGAGCAGCAGTCGAAAGGCGAACGGGACGCTAGAAAGGGTTGTAACACCGAAACGCGTACCATCAAAAGTTTGAGCAGCAGTCGAAACGCGTATAATCAAAAGTTTGAGCAGCAGTCGAAACGCGTACAATCAAAAGTTTGAGCAGCAGTCGAAACGCGTATAATGAAAAGTTTGAGCAGCAGTCGAAAGGCGAAAGGAACGCTAGAAAGGGTTCTGTCAAAGAGTTCTGGGAGCACAGGGCAGCCGCCGTGTTGCAGATAACCGAATAAATAAACACGAACAATGTGGAGCAGTTATACACTGTGAAAAGTGCGGTGGTCACTGGCCCTATACAGGCCTGTGGAACCCGCAGTTACTCTCTGCAGTCATCTCGCGACCTGGATGAAGCAAGGATTGGACGAAAACCTTCGATGGCATTAATAACTTCTACTCAACAGGATAGGCCTACATGATAATGAATCCAGACGCAACTGTTGTCACACCTGTCGTATACACAGACCTTTTCATTAAATTAATAAGCGATTAAAAAAAGTATTAAGTGTTTTCTGATTTGTTCTCACATCTTAATATGAAAACGACTAACTTCTAGGAAACATGTCAACGAAACGTGACAAAACCCTACAGAAGCACGGGAAGAAATGAAGAAGCCATTTTGGCCACCCAAATTCGGGAACACGTAACTACTACATTAAATTTAAATCGTGTTAAAATAAATATTTCTTCGTGATCAGTTAAAACTATATAGTTGAATAAAAAGGCTGCTACCACGCAGTGCCATGGAGAAAGTATGCAGACAAAAACATCTCATTGAAACCAGACTATACATGGAAAAGTTAGATAGCAGTTCAACTGCGCAAATTAATCTTCTCTGAAGAAAGGGTGATGCTACTGAAACGCATACAAACCTTTTTAATATAGACCGCACTAGGAAAAAATGTATATTATAAATAATAGATTAGATAGAGAATCTTAAAAACAACTATGGAAAACACTACGTGAACTGCACATTTTCAAATATATTGCACCCTGCTTGACTGAGTAAAACTAAAACCAGTAAAAGACTCCAAGATTATTGTCAAATCTGTCGATTAAACACAATTTCTGCGATTTATTCCATTAAACAACGAAACAACAATCTCCAAACATTATCAAAAATCAAAGCATGGACTCACCTGCGAATGCCTTCAGTCAATAACACAACGCAAAATCATTTCTCAAAGATTAAAAGGATTCCCAAATTTGCAAGACTGCACTCGGGGATTGCCGCCGCCAAGCTCCACTGGCAGACACTTGCAGACACTTGCAGACACTTGCAGACACTTGCAGACACTGGCAGACACTGGCAGACACTTGCAGACGCAGCAGTATGCACGAGCTCTCTAGCGTTTGGATGAGACGAGGGCGTTTCGGCAATTTCAAAGACAGGAAGCTAGGCTGACCAGTCAGATTAAACACGTGGCAGTATCCTAATGGCATGAGGAGCGACGCCCCCCCCCCCCCCCCCACCCCCCTCCCCACCTCTGGGATGGGTCAGAGAATCGGTCACAAGGAGATGGGGGTGAGGGGGGTGCGTCGTCGTTCCTGTCGCTCCACTAGCCTTGAGAAGAGGGGGAGAGGGGGGGGGGGGGGGGAGGGTCAAGCTTGAGCCAGTCTGCAGCCAGGCTGGCGAGGGTGAAAAACCCGAGAATGACCTGGCTTTGAGTCAGCCAATCACAAGCCTTGAAAATGGACGCCGCTACGTGACCCAGATTTTGCACTCAGCTCGCACTCAGCTGCGCAAATGTTGTGCTCCGCGTGATTCGGGTGTAATACTGCCAAGAAACGTCGTTTCCCTCCCGCTTAGCCTTCCCGGGAGCGGACGTGGAGGAGAGTAGAGGTATGAAGGAGAGAGGGGTATCTAAGCTAGAGAGCGAATGCTGAGCGGTATTCACGTTCTATACCCTCAACCGGGATGCGTGATGGGCAACAATGTGTCCAATTCGATGGGCACGTTTGCAAGTATGGTATTCTAAAAGCGGGTGTCCCACAGGGATCTGTACTAGGCCCCCTTTTATTCTGCTTATTCATAAATGACCTACCCTTGCATGTCCCCCCCCCCCCCCCCCCCCCCCTCTGCCCCTTTCAGCAGTTCTGATGAACTGATGTGTCACAGTCTGTCCTTGTTCATTGTATTCCACACTGACAGGACGCGTTCTGAATGTTTGACACGCCATGGTTGACTGCAGGGGAATGTTGCTTATTCTGGGAACTTTGAGATGAGGACAAAGAAGAAGAGATTCACGCCCTTACTACTTGAATTAAAGTATTGGCTGTAGGACTGATAGTAATGGATTAAAAAAAAATACTTGATTCATTATGTCGTTAATGATTGTTTGCGCTTACCTTCTGACTGAGTGTCCATTGTTGTAGCAAGGCAACGAATTTCCCGCATTTAGCGTGATGAAACGGAAGTATTGTTGAAGCAAGCGAATTTCCCGCGAAACAAAAAGGCTAAATTTAGCGTGGATTATTAAAAGAAGCGGAAGTAGGGAACCCCTGCAGCCGACCAATGGGAGATGTGTGGAAGGTGCTCCGCCTAGCTTCTAGCTTCAAAGCACATTCTTAGTCTGGTTCTTGTAAAATACCTGGACACAACTATTATTAACTCTTTTTTTGGTCAGAGGCTGTGCCAGACAACCATAGAGCTACACATTTTTTTTTAACCCTAGAGCTATATAATTGCAGTCCAGTTCCAGACATTCCACCAAACACACATTCTGACACCCCCTTCTCCATTCCCATTCCTCCACTAATCTCCACAACGCTACATCCTCACCCTCTCGAATAGGACCCCCTCCTCCTAGTTCAACGCGCACGTCACTAGTTGTAAAAACAGGGGGCCATCTGGTCAGTCTCAGGAAGGGACACAGCGTGAGAAGAAGAGAGCAACCAGTGAAAAAGAGCATGAAGTATGTTTCACAATGATTATATCTTTCAGAGAATTGTTCAATGAAATTACAGACAAATGGAGCAATTTCTCAGTGCTGGTATGATACACCATAAATAAAAGAACATGGTGTTATTTTGTGTGAGAGAGGTTGTAGCGGAAAGTACTTCCAGCACGAACCCCTGGGTGTTTAGGGTGAGAACAGACCCACCATTCGTGTCTTCATACTTATTTGTGACAGATTCATGTTTTACCCTCTTTATTGCTTTAATGATTTAAGCGTGTTTTTTTTAAGACTGAAGCCTTTAACGTTTTCATAGCTGAGAAAAGCTGCCCCTGTTGGATTTTAGAGTCCCAGAGAATCTTGGTGTCCTTGACTGAGTTGAGTTGTTTTTCTGGGTCGGATGCCACATGGCTGTTTTTGTATACAGGACACTTCCTGCGAGGTGGGGTGACCGATGTCCTTGACTTGTTTTTCTGCCAAGTCAGCTTTCTGTCCAAGAGTTTTGCGCATGCGTGAAAAGGGTTGAGGTGTTTCAATAAAACTACATTGCATGCCCAATTTTAATCAGTTAGCGGAAGGACTGAGTGCTAGATCACATCACTCCCATCAAAGCTGCTCCGTGTGTCTGACCTCCCCAGAGCACGTAAAAAGAAGAGAAGTGCTTGTGCCATCCCTGTTTGCCCAAAAGAAAGAGAATTGGGCCGTAATTGATTAATTCCCTTTGGAAGGGGTTGTCACGTATAAGGGAGTAAGTTTTCTCACCCTCCAAACCAAAGCAGTGAGAGTTGTGGAGACTCTCACCCCAGAAGTTGACCAACGCGCTGACACGCTTGCGGCTGGAGCGAGGCCCGCCTCAAACCCCTCCCGAGAGCGCCTGCCACGCTCGCCTGCACGCCGGCCGGTCTACAGACAGCCACAACTCTCGCCGTCCCAGAAGCTGACCCCTGGGCCACTCTCTCTTCACGCCAAGAGCTGTCGTCTGCTTCCCTCTCCCGCACGCCTGTTGCTGGAGAAAAGCTGCAGCCCTCTCCCACAAGCTGCTTGCTCCCACCGCCAAAAGTTTTCGTCTGCTGTGGTGTTTCCATGTGTCATTGCTCTTCGCAAAGGAACGCGAAGAAGCAATAATGAATGGCCTTTGTTCTCGGTCGAGAACGTGAGATCAGTGAACTGTGAGTCCACTAGAATCACATTAGAAATTCGTCGTTGGAATCATCCACTAAAAATCTCGTGAGTACTCATGAATTATGTCTGACTTTAAAGACTGAACTCTTGTCTAAACTAATAGAAAACACTGATCCGTTACCCACTGCCAGAAGTCGCATTGGGCAAGGAAAGAAACATTTGGTTCTCATGATACATTTATTAGATGCTTGAAAGCCACAAAGGGGCGATTTCTTAATCACGGTTTTTCTTGAATATTAAATCATTTTCTTTAATTGGCAATCCTGTTGTCCTCCTGTTCCTTTGCACGTGCATGACAGAGATTTTGATTTATTATTTTTAATTGTGCGTTCCTCCTCCCCAAGCAGATCCCCTAGACACAAGCGCATAGCGCCGAGCCTGTGTTTTAATAAACACAAGGGAGGAGAAACGTCACAGCATGGGGGCCTCGTCCAGATGTGGAAGTAATTGTATTGTTCAGAGTTTTGTAGGGCATGAATAATTGTGTTGGATAACCATTGCCATTGTGATTTGTCACCCTTTTTGAGTAACCCTGTTTTGGCATTCTTGTCTGGGCTTGCTAGAGATCACGTGGTTTGTGATGTTTTGATGTTTACTGATTTCTTAGCGTTTGTGAAGATCGCGGAATTTTCACAATAGATTACAGAGCAGTGTTGAAGATTGAGTCTGAGATTGATTCAATAGATAGAGCAGGTTTGGAGTTTTGATAGAGAAGTTTGGTTGTGAGTGGCTCGGATATTTCCCTTTCCCAATTATTGTAGAGTTGATATTTTGTCATGATGGCGGAAGGGGTGGAGAATTTGCCGACCCTTGGCGAGATTTTGTCATTGGATCGGGCGGGACTGGATAGTTTGATTGGGAGATTTAACTTGGAAGCAAGCGGGGGTGCCACCAAGGCAATTTTGCAGGAAGTGTTGATTAGCTTTGTGCTAGGAGCGCAGCGAGAGAGGGACCGCGAGATTGAAAGGCCAGTGTCTGATGATGATGAGAATTCCGTGGAAGCAACTATCCGCCTAAGAGAGCTAGAGTTGCAAGAAAGAAGGGAAGAGAGAGAAAGGGAAGAGAGAGAGAGAGAAAGGGAAGAGAGAGAGAGAGAGAAAGGGAAGAGAGAGAGAGACAAAGACGGCATGATCTGGAGATGCGGAAGCTGGAAATTGAGGGAAGAGACAGAGAGAGAGAGAGAGCGAGAGAGGGACGGGAGAGACTTCAGACGAGGGCATGAGGGAGCAATTGACCGAAGAAAACGTAGAAGGCTTCTTTTCTACTTTTGAGAGATTAGCAGAGAGCCTGGGATGGCAGGTAGACCTATGGTATATCGTGCTTGGTACCGTCTTGACTGGAAAAGCGCAGGAAGTGTACAATTCCCTACCTATGAATGATGTCAGAGATTATGCCACTCTGAAAGACGAAATCCTGAAGAAGTATGCCCTCACCACAGAAGCATACCATCAGAAGTTTAGAAGGTGCAGGAAGGAGGAAAGAGAGACCTACAGAGAATTTGCGTTCCGACTGCACAGCACGTTTGACCGATGGTGTGTGGCTGTTGGTGCGGTTGAGGATCTAGACCGTTTGAAGCAAGTGATTGTTATGGAACAATTTAGAGACTCTATGACGGAAGAGGTGCGAGTCTACTTGGGAGAGAGAAAGGTGGAGGAGATTGATCAGGCAGCTTCGATGGCTGATGAGTATCATCTGCTCCATGCAAGTAGTGGGCATAGGAAAAGCCGGGATGAGGGGAGAAATCCTAGATCTGGGAAAGGAGAGAAGACAGCTGATGTGTTCAAAGGTAATGGAGGAAGGAAGGAGTTCCGACCTAGAGGGGAGCAGACAGATCCTCCCAAGGTCCTGTGTTATAAATGCCACAGGTTTGGCCACTACGCCAGAGATTGCCGTAGTGGTCAAACCCATGCTATGGCGTGAAGCTAAGTGTGTAGAAGCCATCATTAAGTTAATGTATGGTGCAGGTGAGATGCCTGGCCCTGGTAGCAAGGGGTGTAGGTGAGATGCCTAGCACTGTACTAATTGTGCTGCAGGTGAGAAGCCTGGCACTGGTAGCAAGTGTGATGTAGGTGAGATCAAGCCGAAGAATTCTATTCTATTCTATTCTATTGACCCTCCTTCAAAAATCTCCTCGCAAATGACGTCACGTTATACGGGGTAGTACTAATGACCGCAATATACCGCAATATACCGCAATATACCGCAATACCCCCAAATACACTCTCAGAAAAGAAAAAAAACATCAACAGATCGATGCTAAAGACGTGCTTTTGATATTGCGCGATCATGCCGAGAAGAAAACAACGTTCGGAGAAGTTTAGACACAGTAGATCACGCTGCTGTCGAATAGGCCTACATGCAGCCTGTTTTGCAAGGCGTCTACGTGATCTACTGTGTCTAAACTTCTCCGAACGTTGTTTTCTTCTCGGCATGATCGCGCAATATCAAAAGCACGTTTTTAGCATCGATCTGTTGATGTTTTTTCTTTTCTGAGAGTGTATTTGGGGGTATTGCGGTATATTGCGGTGTATTGCGGTGTATTGCAGTCATTAGTAGTACCTACTGGGTACTACTAATGACCGCAATATACCGCAATATACCGCAATATACCGCAATACCCCCAAATACACTCTCAGAAAAGAAAAAAACATCAACAGATCGATGCTAAAGACGTACTTTTGATCGGTAGTACTAATGACCGCAATATACCGCAATATACCGCAATATACCGCAATACCCCCAAATACACTCTCAGAAAAGAAAAAAACATCAACAGATCGATGCTAAAGACGTACTTTTGATATTGCGCGATCATGCCGAGAAGAAAACAACGTTCGGAGAAGTTTAGTTTTCTGAGAGTGTATTTGGGGGTATTGCGGTATATTGCGGTGTATTGCGGTATATTGCGATATATTGCGGTATATTGCGGTTGTGACGAATTCATCTTTCTCTCCTCCCCTTTTTTATTTGCTTTCATAATTCTTTGGATGCGTTTTAAAGACTGAAGTCTTTAATTAAGTTGTAGCTGAGAAAATTTGCCCCTATGTAGAACAGAGCTAGTGTACGTGGCCTGACCGGTCTGTGACTCGGTGTCCTTGACTGTTCCTTCAACTTTTGCCCAAGCCCCTAACTCCCATAGACTTGATGACATGTACGTGGCCTGATCGGTCTGAGACTCGGTGTCCTTGACTGTTCCTTCACCTTTTGCTCAAACCCGGCACGTAGCCTGTATCATGGCCTTGACTGTTCCTTCAACTTTCCCCAAACTCTGCACGTAGCCCTGGGGACTTCGCGCATGCGTGGTGGTGTTTTCCCCCTTTCATTAAAACAAAGTGTTGTCTACCAAAACTTTAGTCAGCCGAGGCAACGACGCCTGAACAGAGCATAGACTCCGTGCCTTAGGAAGAGAGAGCAAGATCTCGGCACGTAAAATAAGAGCGGGTTCCCCTCCAAGCGCCCACCCCACTCTCTGTTTACGCCGCTTCGCCTCCCTCCAGCAGAAGACGGTTTCAGAGCGTGAGCTTGCGCCTGCCACAGAGCGTGCAGCCCCAGAAAGTTCGTCTGCTTGAGACCCAGCATCGCTCTCCCCTCCCTCACCGGCCAGCCTTTGCTGTCCCTCCAGGCCGTGGGCACTGGAACCGCGGCTGTCAACAACCAGCCGTGAGAGCGCTCTCAAGAGTTTCGTCTGAATAGTGTTTGTGTATGCCCTTTTGCCAAAGAGTGCAAGGGAGAAAAATTAATGGCCTTTATTTCTCGCTCTGAGGAGCGAGAAAGTGATTAAATGGTTTGTGAAGCCAAAATCTCTTACTAAAAATTCATCGTTGGAATTATCAAGGTACAGTGAGGAATTACTCTGACTTTATTTCTGAATTCAAAGACTGAACTCTTGAACCCTTTTCTCCACAGAGACATAGGTCGATTATCCCCTGCATGAAATCACGTGGGTATTCATTTATCTGTCTGAACTATACTGAAAGCCTAAAAAGGATTGATTGCTTGATCAATTGTTTTCCTGATTATTAAATCCTTTTCTTAATTGCCAAACCTGTTGTCCTCCTGTTTCTTTGCATGTGCACTGCATGAAAGAAAATTTAATTGTGGCGTTTCTCCTCAATATGCACACCAGAACCCCTAGACCAGCGCATACCGCGCAGAGCCAGTATTCTTTCATAAACACAAGAAGAGGAGTAACGTCACAGCGGTCATTAGTACTACCGCGTTATACGACGTCAAATGATCACGTCACAAATTTTGCAAAATGGAGTCTGTTGAATCGTTTTCAATGAAACACCAAAATGTAAAAAAGTCACTTTCTTTTCAAACCTCGATTCTGAAAATTTGATAATATTGAATGGGACCTAACTTCCAGTCAGTGTGCAAAATCTCAAGGAAATCCGTCCAGTAGTTTTTGAGATATAGGCCGTGGAGACGGGACAGACAGACAGACACACAGACACACACACAGACAGACTAATAAAGTCTGTAGGACCTCCAGTAAACCTGGAGGGAAAAGATGTTATTTTTCAAATACAGAGAACGAAAGCAGTAAAAGAATATTACGTATGTAATATTCGGCACTCCACTTCTGAACTAGTGAGCGAAAGCTGATAAGATTCAAATTCTTATACTAGAATCTTAGCACAAAATGCAGACGAGTTAAACGACGGGGTTTGTTTTTTGTTTTTTTCTTTGTATTCGTGCTTAAACGCAAACTGTGCGTTGAAACTGGGAGGGAAACCCACCGAGATCATAGGCTCTTCCGAAAGAAAAAGTTACTGAAAGTGCAATGCAGTACGCTATGCTTTGAAAGGCCACGAGAAGAAGCAGTACAGGGTGCGGACGATAATTCAAAACACATTTTGGTGGGTGTAATGCTGCGTGATTGGTGGGGTTGAAAGTTTGTGTGAAATACACTACTTATACTGTGCTTTCGGAGTAATTTTCACTGGTTCCGTCATTTCTAATCGTTCCCGTGTTTCTTGGGGCGGCGCGATATTTTATAAACATTCTCTCACCTCAGCGAGTTTTACAGACATTCCTCGTTGATGAGCTTTACACACATTCCTCGTTGATACTTACATCTGAAGAAAGTCTTGCTCTTTCAAGAAGCTGCACTCGCTTCTGGAACGCAAGCGTCCTGACTACCACACGACCGACTGATAAAACATTAGCATTCGCACATGGCAGGCAGTTCACCGCCCGCTCCGGCGTGGGAACTGAACAGAACAACTAAACTAGGCGAACTCCCCTCACCGGAGTTTCTCCATCCCCCAATAAGTGCACACCTCACCTCAAGAATGCAATCCGGGCCAAAGCAACACGGATCTGTGTGTATACGAGGGAGGTGACAACCACGGAACAAGAAAGCTACAACGGCGCACAGCCAGGTGACAATGGGTCTGGCACACGGGGCCTGCCTTGCTGATGGGTGGACGGCACAGCGGCGCTAGATGGACAGGGAACCGTGTCCCCGGTGTCGTAGAATATTTCGAAACCAGGATAAATCGGAACCGGTTCCCAAAAATCCTAGGATATTTTGGAACCATTCCCATTTATCCCGCACTTGGCGGCAGGATATTTCGGAACCACCAGGATATTTCGGAACCACCTTCTAGATGCTTTCGTATGATTTTCTGAGTTTCTAGAAAGTTTCACTTTTTATTTGTAATTCATAAACAAGGAGACAAACAGGTAGGCGAGAAGAGATGTATTGTACAACCGCCTTCTGGATGCTCTGAAGGAGTAGGCTATGGCGTCAAGAAGTTTATACCAGTCACTGGGTTGGTCTTGGACTGATTTCCTCAGAGCTGTAAGGGTGCTGGCATTCTGGCGTTCACAAAGTCCATTGGCCTGTTTAGAAAAAGTCGTAAAGTCACAAATGTATGTCGGCTAATGACCTTCTAGACGGTTCCGAAATATCCTGGTGGTTCCTAAAAATCCTGCCACTAGAGTCAGGATTAATCGGAATGGTTCCGAAAAATCCTGCCACCAGGGCCAGGATAAATCGGAATGGTTCCCATTCGTCCAGTTCCGAAATATCCTGCGACACTGGGTCTCTGTAGGTTTGGTTTGTGTTAGCTCAGGCCTGGCCGCCCACCGTCCCCCTAATGCCTGTAATCAGCCTCGTGTTTTCACATCGGCCACACAAAAGCACGCCTACAGGCGCCGCGGATTGAGCCTTTGTTGCAAAGGCCGTTGTACCATAAATCTGGACGCAAGCACTCTCAGCGAGAGAGGATTTATTAATAAAAAGAAAGAATGGAAGACTGGTGAGTAGATTCATCGGAAGGCAACCTGGCACCAGAGCAAGAGGCAGAAAGGTAGACAAGTAGGCAGGAGAGAGAGAGAGAGAGAGAGAGAGAGAGAGAGAGAGAGAGAGAGAGAGAGAGAGAGAGAGAGAGAGAGAGAGAGAGAGAGAGAGAGGCAGTGGCACGTGCACACACACACACACACACACACATGCACTCAGAGGCAGGCTCAGAGTTTGACACATGGACAGGCACAGTAATATACACGAACTCACACATACGAGGGCGCACACACACACATGCACTCAGAGGCAGGCTCAGAGTTTGACACATGGACAGGCACAGTAATATACACGAACTCACACATACGAGGGCGCACACACACACATGCACTCAGAGGCAGGCTCAGAGTTAGACACACAGACAGGCACAGTAATATACACGAACTCACACATACAAGGGCACACACACACACACATAACACATAGTAACAGAGAGAAAACGTGCAACAAGTAAAAACAAGAGCCAGTACTCACAGAATGTCTCCTGTGTTGATGTCTAATATTACAAAATGAAAAGTCAGTCATTTTCATGAAGCATGGGCTGCTGTGTCCACACTATTTGCATGGTTGGTGTAGTCTCTCCTTCTCCTGGGAACTTCAGCTTTCGTTCTCCACAATGGGCCATAGTGAGCATTGCATCCATAACCTTGTAACTTTTTTTCACAACAGAACCTTGTAGGTATACAAGGTAAAGCAAAGTCCAGTACACTTTCATTTGCAAGGGGGAAAAAACCCATTGAAATGCAGGTCCTTTTCAACGTAGTTTTTTAATGCACATAGGTAGTGTAATCCTTAATCATCACTAATTCAATGCAGGATGAAGTAGGTTCAGGTATACACAGTGATTGGCGCAATCCATAGTGAGATGTTCCAATTTCCTGTACATGTCCGCTGCAGGCAACCACATTTTTCTTAGTCTGGACTGGAAGGTTATCACATCAAAATTTTATTTGCTGTGTCACAGCTCAAGCCTAATGTCCTCCACGCATGTCAATAATGGATGCAACGGCTGTAAAAAGAGGGCACCGCAGCCAGAGTAAAGGCACTGATGTTCATCTGTGCCACAGAACCAAGGATTACAAAGACGGCAAGGTGCCCATTTTTCATTAAGTTTATTAACATCACAACCACGTACACCATGACAATCTCCAACAAGCTGAGGTCCCACAGTACATCCTGGATTTTCTTTTTCTATTAACATTTTACATTTAAGCTTTTCATGGAATATCTCAACAAGAATATCCTTCATAAACTTCACATCTGATAGAGCTCTCCCACAAACTTGTAACATAATTATGTGTAAAGCCTGCACTTTTTTTTCTGACCTGTATATCATAGAGCCAAGGGAAACGGGAAACACAAAAGAGCATGACCAATTTGAGATTAATAAGTAACCATACATCTATAAAAAGGTGCATAATTTAGTTTCATTGTCTCATTTAATTACCTTTCACCCAACTTTCTTCTCTTTGAAAAGTCTATCCATGTACAACACACACACACACACACACACACACACACACACACACACACACACACACACACACACACACACCCTCCTCCTCCTCTTATTACTGCACACTCATGTCCAACCCAGATTCAAGCTTGCTTACTCCAAGCAGAGCTAAACATCTCATTCTATTATGTTGGGATCTTTTCTCCACACTGTCATAAAATACAGTAATCATATGTTAAAAAGAACCAAATAATATCAAGATTGTCAACCATGCTAACTCAGTTTCAATAAGGTAAGCAATGGACAAACTATGACTACACAGGCATTGGATATGTCAAAGCAATCAAGACGTCATTTTCTATACACACTCTCTCTTACAACTGTCACAAATAAAACAATTTTCAGCACGTTTTAAAAATCCGAAACTGTTCCATCCTGGTGGTGGGGAACACCAATTCCTAACCCTTTCCAAAACACAAAACCCACTGTGCAATTAATCATGACAAGTCGAGAAAACATCACCTTCAAATCAGGTAACTTTATTCATTCGACAGACCAGTTTACCCTAACATACAGATTTAGAGTACCCTTTCCAAAAATGTGTTGTATTCTCAGAAAAAAACTTGGAGTAGTTTTGGCTTTCAGCCACAGATCACAGGCGGTACTGCACGAGGTCTGGTAGCCTGCACTAAATTAGATGCAAGTACTTTTAACAAAATCATCTTCACAGGTTTGTCAATATTGATTTTCCCGCCATGGGCTGTTGTAAAGTCTACATGACAGACCTTGCAGTGCACAGAAGTGTTGGAAGCAGACAGCTCCCCTATACCTAGCTCAGAGTTGTACCTCGACAGGAACACTTCTTTCTTTACTGCTCTGGTACTTCCTCCCTCAGCCCTCTCCCCTTTTATTTTCCCTTCAGGGGAAAGAATAGACATGGTGCAAACATCTGACTTGTAGCCATTTTTTGCTGCAGAAACAAGACTTGTTTTGTAATGACAGTTTGCAGTGGTGTCATCAAAAACATGAAATTGAGCACATTTTAGACTGGGGAAAACAAATGAACTGCAAAACATGTCTCCACATATTTATCATCGTATTTTTTGTCCTGGGTTTCATATTGTCATATTCTGAGCATTCAGGCATACAAAATATGCCAAAAGTGTATTGGTAAACAGGTCTGATTCAACCATTCTTTCTCAAGTTTCCAATGTGTTGTGTCTCAGCACTGTGACTAAAGACTGAAGAAGCCATCAAAAAGCTCCATGGCCATATCGTCCAGTTGAGGGAAGAATGCCCAGATACTATGCAAGTCTGTCACCAGTCGGTCTTTCGCTCACTTGAGGGAAAGTTAGTTAAGTCCTGGTTTGTATGATAAGCAGTCAGCAGTGGCTTGCAGAGCAAGTCTTGGAGAGAACTAATCAAAGATAGTTGTTAGGCCCCTTCATTAAGCCAGTCAACAGAGGCAGACATCCATAATAGTTGACTCTAGTCACAAGGATGCACCAAAAGCAATCACAGCTTCCAAGTGGACGGGATCACCAGCACAATAAGCAGCTTCCTAGTGGACAGGATCACCAGCACAATAAGCAGCTTCCTAGTGGACAGGATCACCAGCACAAGGAGCAGCTTCCTAGTGGACAGGATCACCAGCACAAGGAGCAGCTTCCAAGTGGACAGGATCACCAGCACAAGGAGCAGCTTCCTAGTGGACAGGATCACCAGCACAGGGAGCAGCTTCCAAGTGGACAGGATCACCAGCACAAGGAGCAGCTTCCAAGTGAACACCAGCACAGGGAGCAGCTTCCAAGTGGACAGGATCACCAGTACAAGGAGCAGCTTCCAAGTGAACAGGATCACCAGTACAAGGAGCAGCTTCCAAGTGGACAGGATCACCAGCACAGGGAGCAGCTTCCTAGTGGACAGGATCACCAGCACAAGGAGCAGCTTCCTAGTGGACAGGATCACCAGCACAGGGAGAAACTTCCTAGTGGACAGGATCACCAGCACAATAAGCAGCTTCCAAGTGGACAGGATCACCAGCACAATAAGCAGCTTCCAAGTGGACAGGATCACCAGCACAGGGAGCAGCTTCCTAGTGGACAGGATCACCAGCACAAGGAGCAGCTTCCAAGTGGACAGGATCACCAGCACAAGGAGCAGCTTCCTAGTGGACAGGATCACCAGCACAAGGAGCAGCTTCCTAGTGGACAGGATCACCAGCACAAGGAGCAGCTTCCTAGTGGACAGGATCACCAGCACAGGGAGCAGCTTCCAAGTGAACAGGATCACCAGCACAAGGAGCAGCTTCCTAGTGGACAGGATCACCAGCACAAGGAGCAGCTTCCTAGTGGACAGGATCACCAGCACATGGAGCAGCTTCCAAGTGGATAGGATCACAAGTGGACAGGATCACCAGCACAGGGAGCAGCTTCCTAGTGGACAGGATCACCAGCACAAGGAGCAGCTTCCTAGTGGACAGGATCACCAGCACAGGGAGCAGCTTCCTAGTGGACAGGATCACCAGCACAAGGAGCAGCTTCCAAGTGGACAGGATCACCAGCACAGGGAGCAGCTTCCTAGTGGACAGGATCACCAGCACAGGGAGCAGCTTCCTAGTGGACAGGATCACCAGCACATGGAGCAGCTTCCAAGTGGATAGGATCACAAGTGGACAGGATCACCAGCACAGGGAGCAGCTTCCTAGTGGACAGGATCACCAGCACAAGGAGCAGCTTCCAAGTGGACAGGATCACCAGCACAGGGAGCAGCTTCCTAGTGGACAGGATCACCAGCACAAGGAGCAGCTTCCTAGTGGACAGGATCACCAGCACAGGGAGCAGCTTCCTAGTGGACAGGATCACCAGCACAATAAGCAGCTTCCAATTGGACAGGATCACCAGCACAAGGAGCAGCTTCCAAGTGGATAGGATCACAAGTGGACAGGATCACCAGCACAGGGAGCAGCTTCCTAGTGGACAGGATCACCAGCACAGGGAGCAGCTTCCTAGTGGACAGGATCACAGCACAGGGAGAAACTTCCTAGTGGACAGGATCACCAGCACAAGGAGCAGCTTCCTAGTGGACAGGATCACCAGCACAGGGAGCAGCTTCCAAGTGGACAGAATCACCAGCACAAGGAGCAGCTTCCAAGTGGACAGGATCACCAGCACAGGGAGCAGCTTCCAAGTGGACAGGATCACCAGCACAGGGAGCAGCTTCCTAGTGGACAGGATCACCAGCACAAGGAGCAGCTTCCTAGTGGACAGGATCACCAGCACAGGGAGCAGCTTCCAAGTGGACAGGATCACCAGCACAAGGAGCAGCTTCCTAGTGGACAGGATCACCAGCACATGGAGCAGCTTCCAAGTGGATAGGATCACAAGTGGACAGGATCACCAGCACAGGGAGCAGCTTCCTAGTGGACAGGATCACCAGCACAAGGAGCAGCTTCCTAGTGGACAGGATCACCAGCACAGGGAGCAGCTTCCTAGTGGACAGGATCACCAGCACAAGGAGCAGCTTCCAAGTGGACAGGATCACCAGCACAAGGAGCAGCTTCCTAGTGGACAGGATCACCAGCACAAGGAGCAGCTTCCAAGTGGACAGGATCACCAGCACAGGGAGCAGCTTCCTAGTGGACAGGATCACCAGCACAGGGAGCAGCTTCCTAGTGGACAGGATCACCAGCACAAGGAGCAGCTTCCAAGTGGACAGGATCACCAGCACAGGGAGCAGCTTCCTAGTGGACAGGATCACCAGCACAGGGAGCAGCTTCCTAGTGGACAGGATCACCAGCACATGGAGCAGCTTCCAAGTGGATAGGATCACAAGTGGACAGGATCACCAGCACAGGGAGCAGCTTCCTAGTGGACAGGATCACCAGCACAGGGAGCAGCTTCCAAGTGGACAGGATCACCAGCACAGGGAGCAGCTTCCTAGTGGACACCAGCACAGGGAGCTGCTTCCTAGTGGACAGGATCACCAGCACAGGGAGCAGCTTCCTAGTGGACAGGATCACCAGCACAAGGAGCAGCTTCCAAGTGGACAGGATCACCAGCACAAGGAGCAGCTTCCTAGTGGACAGGATCACCAGCACAATAAGCAGCTTCCTAGTGGACAGGATCACCAGCACAATAAGCAGCTTCCAAGTGGACAGGATCACCAGCACAATAAGCAGCTTCCTAGTGGACAGGATCACCAGCACAATAAGCAGCTTCCAAGTGGACAGGATCACCAGCACAGGGAGCAGCTTCCTAGTGGACAGGATCACCAGCACAGGGAGCAGCTTCCTAGTGGACAGGATCACCAGCACAAGGAGCAGCTTCCAAGTGGACAGGATCACCAGCACAAGGAGCAGCTTCCAAGTGGACAGGATCACCAGCACAAGGAGCAGCTTCCAAGTGGACAGGATCACCAGCACAATAAGCAGCTTCCTAGTGGACAGGATCACCAGCACAATAAGCAGCTTCCAAGTGGACAGGATCACCAGCACAAGGAGCAGCTTCCAAGTGGACAGGATCACCAGCACAATAAGCAGCTTCCTAGTGGACAGGATCACCAGCACAATAAGCAGCTTCCAAGTGGACAGGATCACCAGCACAAGGAGCAGCTTCCAAGTGGACAGGATCACCAGCACAATAAGCAGCTTCCAAGTGGATAGGATCACCAGCACAATAAGCAGCTTCCTAGTGGACAGGATCACCAGCACAGGGAGCAGCTTCCCAGTGGACAGGATCACCAGCACAGGGAGCAGCTTCCTAGTGGACAGGATCACCAGCACAAGGAGCAGCTTCCAAGTGGACAGGATCACCAGCACAGGGAGCAGCTTCCTAGTGGACACCAGCACAGGGAGCAGCTTCCAAGTGAACAGGATCACCAGCACAAGGAGCAGCTTCCAAGTGAACAGGATCACCAGCACAGGGAGCAGCTTCCTAGTGGACAGGATCACCAGCACAGGGAGCAGCTTCCTAGTGGACAGGATCACCAGCACAGGGAGCAGCTTCCTAGTGGACAGGATCACCAGCACAAGGAGCAGCTTCCAAGTGAACAGGATCACCAGCACAGGGAGCAGCTTCCTAGTGGACAGGATCACCAGCACAGGGAGCAGCTTCCTAGTGGACAGGATCACCAGCACAGGGAGCAGCTTCCTAGCGGACAGGATCACCAGCACAAGGAGCAGCTTCCTAGTGGACAGGATCACCAGCACAGGGAGCAGCTTCCAAGTGGACAGGATCACCAGCACATGGAGCAGCTTCCAAGTGGACAGGATCACAAGTGGACAGGATCACCAGCACAGGGAGCAGCTTCCAAGTGGACAGGATCACAAGTGGACAGGATCACCAGCACAAGGAGCAGCTTCCAAGTGGACAGGATCACCAGCACAAGGAGCAGCTTCCAAGTGGACAGGATCACCAGCACAAGGAGCAGCTTCCAAGTGGACAGGATCACCAGCACAAGGAGCAGCTTCCAAGTGGACAGGATCACCAGCACAATAAGCAGCTTCCAAGTGGACAGGATCACCAGCACAGGGAGCAGTAGAAAGTTAGAGAGCACACAGAGGAAAATATCCAGCACTGCAGTGACTGGCCTTTCCATGCAAGTTATGCAGTAATCACCCACTCGCTCCACCAGCTCCTAGTGGAACATCTCACCATGGTCAGCAAGCCTCACCAGTGGTGGCAGTTAGTTCTTCCTACTTCTGACATCCATCTCTGCCATGAGTCAAATCACTCTTTGTGGCATAATAAAACAAGACATATAAGTCTGTCTACATTTTTCTTTGTTTGAATTTTATCTTTGGCTTTTCTCCAGACCTTTAAATTTTTTTAAACATGGAATATTGTCTGAAGTCTTCAATATTATAATGCTGTCTCCTTGAATTTAATAAATTAATGTTGATCAGATCTTCTCAATGCCAGTGGAGCTACACTCAGACAACTCAGTTTTAGAGTCCACAGTAGTTCAGCTTCCTCCACCGACAGGATGTTTGGCACATTGATGAAAAATCCAGGGAAACTGTCCAAGCAAAGCTTGCACACTGAAAACTCTCAAAAGGAGGTCATGGATCTAGACATAGATTTTGTGTATGATGGATCCTAACAAACAATGAAACATGTAAAATATAACATTCATGAACTTTATTTGACACTGAGCCCTGTCTAGGGACAAATCTGCTTCTCTCCTTTCCATGGACTTGAACTGTCAGAGCAAAAACATTAACCTGCACCGATGGACTCCTACACTAGCGCCAAAGGTCCCTGAATACACTTGGAGTGGAGGAAGAAAGCCAGCGGTTCCACAGATTCCTATCCAGTTGCCAAGCAGCCTGGTGGTCCACAGAGCAGGGAGACATGGCACCCCGGCAAGAGGGCAGAAATCAAGGGATCTTGAAGCTGTACTGGTTGGAGAGCAGGATGGCATGGTCCATGGCGTGGATCATCACCAGGAGCTTGCTGATCTGCTTGATGTGCTCCCTGCAACCAGACACAGGAAAATGAGGCACAGGGGCTCGGAAGTATGTAGGAATAAGCATCATCAAAACCAAAACTTTGAAAAGGGGGCGAGAAACAAAGAATGAATGAATCAGGATAGATGTACATTCACCAGTATAGTAAGTGTTTGTGTGTGTGTGTGAGTGTGTGTGTGTGTGTGTATGTGTGTAGGAGAGAGAGGGGATGGGGTGGGTGGGGGTGAGGAGAGAGACACGAGAGAGAGAGAGAGAGAGAGAGAGAGAGAGAGAGAGAGAGAGAGAGAGAGAGAGAGAGAGAGAGAGAGAGAGAGAGAGAGACAGACAGAGAGACAGAGACAGACAGAGAGACAGAGACAGACAGAGAGAGAGAGGTGGGGTGGGGGGTGGGGTGGTAAAACATGAGCTAATTCACTAGCCTTTTTTGAAAACTCATCAAAATGTCCACATTTCTGGGCCAGTCTTATTCAACAATACATTGTATGTTGTAGATACCATATATCTATTACCTGTCCATCTAGTCATTCACTCATCACCATTTGTTGTTGTTTGTTGTTGCTGTTGATTGTTGCTGTTGAAAGGGGAAGCAGACTCACCTGCCCTCCTTGCGCTGGAAGTCCGGGGCGGACATGGTGGAGGTGTGGAGGATGCCAGCAGTCTGCACCAGGTATCGACACAGATTCTCCATCTGCGACAGTGTCTTGTCCCCCTCCAGGTCACTGAACCACACCTTGGGGAAGGTGGAGATGATCTGCGGAAGGACATGGAGTCAGTTTGTGCCACTGCAACTTGTGCCATTCACAACTAGTCACAGTGGATTTTACAAGGACAAATTGCCCTTTCCCATCCATGGAATACTGGAAAATGCAAAAATACTGGAAACTGCTATGCATGTAGCACTGCAATGTGTGCCATGTAAAGGTTCTCCAAGTCATCTCTGTTATGAGAGGATTGGATTGGATGGGATTGATGTGTTTTACGGCCTATCAGCCTTTGTAGGCTATGTAAAGCCAGTAAGCACGAACATCACTAGAGCAGTTTAGAGTAAATGCAAATCAAGTCACGGTGTCCCTATAGGGGGGCTGTTATGAGAAGCAACATGGGCTCCTTCAAAATCGATGGATCAAAATTTAAATGTTGGCAGTAATTTTCTGTTTCAGTTATATGTTGGTTGTGGATCATTCATAAACCACCAACTATGGATTCTGAACACAGAGATGTTTTACCTTACAGTATTTCAGCATATCAAAGAGGAAGAAGGAGAAGGAAAAGAAGAAGGAGGAGGAGGAGGAGGAGGAGGAGGAGGAGGAGGAGGAGGAGGAGGAGGAGGAGGAGGAGGAGGAGGAGGAGGAGGAGGAGGAGGAGGAGGAGGAGGAGAAGAAGAAGAAGAAGAAGAAGAAGAAGAAGAAGAAGAAGAAGAAGAAGAAGAAGAAGAAGAAGAAACAACAATGAAGAAAAAACAAACAAACAAAACAACAAACAAAAAAGAAGAAAACAAACAAGAAGAAGAAGAAAAAGAAGAAGAGAAAAAACAAAAAAGAAAACAAACAAGAAGAAGATGATGATGATGACATCAGTAAGTATGGCTGGGCACACAAAGGGAGAAAGAGCTGAGACTCACAGCCTGGCATTTGTTGAGGGCCTGGCGGTCTATGTGGGAGTTCATGAGGGCCAGAATGATGTAGCGGTTGAGGAGGCCGTTGAAGGCAAGCTGCTGTAGCACTGGTGTAGCCAGCAGTCCGTGCCAGGACAAGATGTTCCCCAGCAGCTGCAACAGCAACACCACCATCATCAATGGCAGCCACATCCTTTCACTGCTGTTCCTTACATGGAGCCAAAACTACAGGGAACACAGAAAACTTCTAGACCTTAGGCAGGGACCAAGCCAGCTACATCCCAGTTGATGTCCGAGTGCTCTAGCTATAGAGCTGCTGAAATCCATCACAATGTGTGTCTGCAGTGTCCTTTCATGGACATAACTACTTGAGATGTTATGCTATTCGGCCTCATAGGTCCAAATACTCCAGATCCTTAAGATCACTGCAAGTCTATATTAGTCATCAGAGATATTTCCCTTGTCACTCCCTCTGTCCTGAGAGGCATACAACAAATGGTCTAATGTACAGCCCGATCAGCTTAGCCACAACAAGTCTCTGCCTCATCATTCAGTCTGCCCCTAGAGGTATACAACAAATGGTCTAAGGTACAGCCCGAATCAGCTTAGCCACCACAAGTCTCTGCCTCATCATTCAGTCTGCCCCTAGAGGTATACAACAAATGGTGTAATGTACAGCCCGAATCAGCTTAGCCACCACAAGTCTCTGCCTCATCATTCAGTCTGCCCCTAGAGGTATACAACAAATGGTCTAAGGTACAGCCCGAATCAGCTTAGCCACCACAAGTCTCTGCCTCATCATTCAGTCTGCCCCTAGAGGTATACAACAACCTTTCTTGAGTACAGCCCAAAATCTGCTTTCTAATTCATCTCTCAGTCTCCTGTATTTGAAAGTGGCAACTTTCACCTTGAGTCGAGAAACATGCTGCCCTTTTGATGATGGAATTTTAGAAAACGAGTTTCTTGGAGAAATTTCACATTTGACGACACCTTAGTCATGTATTCATTTAATCTTACCTTATAAATTTTATTTTAAGATCTGATATCATGTAATCAGAAAAACTTGAGGCACTGTTTTTCCCTTACTCTTTTCATATCTCTATTAAAGGGAATTGGCTGAACTGCCCAGACATGGGTTTGTCCTACTAATCAGGAGAGCCTTCCAGAGACAACTAAACACCATTCCCCATAAAAAGTGGACAAGGCCAGCAGTGGCTTCAGTTCCAAGGCCACTCCATATAGCTGCACAAAGCCCTGGACATAGCAAGGCCAGCAGTGACTTCAGTTCCAAGGCCACTCCATATAGCTGCACAAAGCCCTGGACATAGCAAGGCCAGCAGTGACCAGTTCCAAGGCCACTCCATATAGCTGCACAAAGCCCTGGACATAGCAAGGCCAGCAGTGACTTCAGTTCCAAGGCCACTCCATATAGCTGCACAAAGCCCTGGACATAGCAAGGCCAGCAGTGACCAGTTCCAAGGCCACTCCATATAGCTGCACAAAGCCCTGGACATAGCAAGGCCAGCAGTGGCTTCAGTTCCAAGGCCACTCCATATAGCTGCACAAAGCCCTGGACATAGCAAGGCCAGCAGTGACCAGTTCCAAGGCCACTCCATATAGCTGCACAAAGCCCTGGACATAGCAAGGCCAGCAGTGACCAGTTCGAAGGCCACTCCATATAGCTGCACAAAGCCCTGGACATAGCAAGGCCAGCAGTGACCAGTTCCAAGGCCACTCCATATAGCTGCACAAAGCCCTGGACATAGCAAGACCAAGTAGTGTCCATCTTGTCCTGCCTACCTTGATGCAAGTCCAGGCCTGCCGATGGAAGAAGACGGCAGGACCTGATGAGCGGTTGTCCAGCACACTGCAACCCAAGCACACAAATATACATGTATATGTGTATTTACAATGCCCAAATGCATGGTGCCAGTGTTCAAAATGAATGAATGAATGTATGAAGGTCTACAGCCTATCAGCCTCTGTAGGCTATATAAAGCCATTCTCCCCATAAATCACTAGAGCCCGTGCTAGTAGTGAATTCCCCAGTGGTTGACTCTCACAAATCTTGTAGGAAGATGCACTGAGTCAATTCTAAACTCCTGCCCAAGAGGCCCCATCGTTCTGCCATTCCAAGCAAGGCACAAAGGTGTGAAAATGAATGTCCATCCAGATACTCCAGCGTCTGCATACATTAACCAGATACATTTTCACCTAGGAATTTTCTCAAAGCAATCTTTTGAATACCGAGTGCTATTATTTAATTTGATTGTTATAAATTTTTGCTGCCGTGACATTTACAAGTGTGTACAATTGGGGGGGGATTGTTGCCTTGATCATTTAAAATCATTTTACTTCCAGCCAGGAATGGCAGCATTCCAAAAGGAGAGAAGTACTTACGTCTTGGGGTACATGGGCATGAACACATCATCATCCAGGGTCTTTTTCATTCTGTCAGTAATGGCTTTGAGAAGAGCCTGAAATAAACAACCACACAAGATATAATCTTCAGAGCAGGGGTTTGAAATACTTTCAGTTTTAACATTGTAAGCATCTTATGCACATACTGGAAATATGCTTGAAATGGGCTGTATAAACAATCTGTGATGCTCTTGCAGCTTTGTTTCTCTTGTTACATATGGTGTGCAGTTTCCACTGTAAGGGCTAAGGCCAAATGAAAAAATAATTGTGATGGTAACATGGCAAGAAAAAATTATGTCAGTAGGTTGGTCTGCACTTTCAAAACAAGTTTTGCTTTTTATAAAATAGAAGAGGCCAGATTGAACATAAATAGCAATATCTCTTTCACTGAAAACCATTTTTATTAATACTTATATAGTTGATTCCCTAAGTGCTCATAAGACAAGGAAGATGGGACAGCACAAAATACAATGATTACCATTTCTTCCCTTTTTTCCTACATTTTTTTCCTTCTCAGGCCTGAAAAAAGTTTAGAGCAGGCAGAAACAAAAAAGGGTTGGTCGGTTCACTGTGACCACAGCTATTTTCTTCTTTGGCCTAATCTTAACCTTCTCTGTGCGGCCGGCGGGAATTCCTGCCGAGCTTGTTTTCACTGCTGTGTGCGGACGGCGGGAGGTCCCGCCCGCGTTCAATTGCTGAGGGTGGGTTAGTTTGAACACGCTTATCTCCCTTGAAAATGACGTCAATTATCTATAAATACCACAGCAGGAAAGTGGAAATCGCGAGCTTTCTGTGCATGTGTAGTTCGCATGGGCGATCTCTACAAAATTTTCGAGTAATTTCATGCTGAAGTTTGATGGGGTTTTTTGTGTCAAGTTATGTCAGAAGACATCGATGAGCATGCAACAGAGCTTTTGTTTGGCGAGGATTCGCACGAAGAGTTTGAGCCTTTCACGCTAGAGGATGTTGCCGAGGCAGAAGCAGAATTGCAGCAATTCCGATCACGGGAAGAAGTCGAACCGTGCATAGGAGCGAGCATCATCAAGTAGATCAAGACGTGCATCAAGAAGCGCATCACGCTCTTTCCGACGGCATTCTTCCGAAGATGCTTGGCTTTCTCCCTTCCGTCAGACGACTGGCCCACTTGTTCACACTGAGAGCGACGATGCCAACAAGATTTTTGCTTACTTCTTCGATGACAATGTATTCAGACTAATGACCGAACATACAATCAGGTATGCGTCGCAATATTTCGCAGCCCATCCAGTCGACCAACTCGCGCCTCACTCACGGTTTCGAGATTGGAGATTTTGAACCTGCTGTAGAGGTTTTTGCTTGATTTCCTAGATAGTTTTCAACCTGCTATGGACACTGCATGCTGCCTTGGGTAGAAGCTGTGTGTGTGTGTGTGTGTGTGTGTGTGTGTGTGTGTGTGTGTGTGTGTGTGTGATTTTCCAGTTTCAGCCATTTTTATTAGTATGTCATTGTACCTGTAGTAACATGTAGATATTCCATTGGTGTCATTTTGTGGATGTGTAAATAGTTATGCTTATAATTCCTCATGAAAATCTTTTGCTTTCAACAAGGTTAGAGTGATTGTTTTTAGGCACTGTGATCAGCGTCTTCCCCACTCCCAACCACACCCCTACTCCATGATCACAGCAAGTACGTGGTGACTTTTGAGGTGCATGTAAGGATTTGAGGCCTTTTTTGTCATTCTTTTTACTAGGTAACCTATCAGAAATCAAGCCTGATAATTGCTGGAGGTCATGATTAGATAATAAAGTTAGTGTAAAGGCATGTCATTGGTCTGTTTTGTTGTTGTTTTATTTCATTTTGAGAATAAACCGCAGGTATTATGATACATTTCATTCAAGTGCTGCATACCACTGTGTACAGAATTCTCTCAGCTACAACTTTTATTCTTTGCATTTTTTGATCAGAGGTGAAGAAGAATATGAAAAATGACTTCAAAGACGGTGACCGTTTTTTGGAGTAAATTCTGGGGGGGGGGGGAAGTCAGCACAGAGCAATGACGCATTGATAAAAAAAACTCAGCAACGTAAGGGTTAAGCCAGGCATACTTTTGCCAATCCAAGACCCTTGTAAAGTGAAGTTCCTTAGTTTGTTAGTTATTTGTCTCGTTACCTGTGTGGGTTTGTTCTCTGCGTGGACAGAAGGGTAGTCGCGGACAAGCTTGTGCATGAGGTTGACCAGGCGGGAGGTCTGGGTGGTGGAGAGGGGGTCATACATCTTCTCAACCAGACCTGCAGCAACAGACATGGAGCATGAGATATCGGACCAAGTCATTCATCCACGACTTGGGGGGGAAATTCTGCCTGCTTATGTAGCCTTCCCCAGACTGAAGCATGAGGCTATTCTATCAAATGTATCAAGGCATATATTCCTTAGTGCCTTGAGCACTAAGCACACTTGTGTATGCTCTCTTTTGGGTAACATGTTGCTACAAAAGGTGGACATTCCTCAATTTCATTACAGAGTAGAGCCAGAGGGAAAAATTCTACACTGGTTATACACACTTCCCAAACCTAAAACCTAATCATGCAGTTCCCCCTCAAATATGCACTATTTTTTTAAGAGTAAGCATACCAGTATGAAGTGAACTTAATCTGCAAGTGGCACTGACTTTTGATTAACTCCATGGTACCAGAATACACAAAAGAGATTTAACCCCAATCTCTCAAAAAAGTGTATGAAAAGCACACCTACAAACCATACAGATTTTGCTGACCTTTGTTTCTCCAGCAGAGCATTGCTAGACCAACTTACTTGTGAGTTTGGGAAGCAAGACTTTTTCAATAAGGAAGGGGATGATTTTTACATCATCGTCCACCTCCGTCATTTCTGACTCCCTCTGCACCCCAAAGAAAATCAGGTTGTTGTACCAGTTCATGTCCTCAAAGTCCTTGCAGCTCTCCTGCAAAGAAAACAGTGATAAATGAGCTTTTCCCTCCAAAGAAATGTGCAAAGATGAACAAGCTTGATCATTGCAACATTACCTTCACTGAAGCTATAACAAAAAATGAATGAAAGATAAATACCTGCATACTGCTAGGTTATCTACATTCAAAATTTTTTAAGATGCAGACAACTGAGTGCAATTACATTTCTACTCATATGAATGCATAATCCATTACAACTCGGCATCCGACTCCAGCACGCAGGCAGAAAAGTGAAGATCCAACCACACGTAATCAGTGTTCAGTCCACAGTAATCAGCACGCAGGCAGAAAAGTGAAGATCCAACCACACGTAATCAGTGTTCAGTCCACAGTAATCAGCACGCAGGCAGAAAAGTGAAGATCCAACCACACGTAATCAGTGTTCAGTCCACAGTAATCAGCACGCAGGCAGAAAAGTGAAGATCCAACCACACGTAATCAGTGTTCAGTCCACAGTAATCAGCACGCAGGCAGAAAAGTGAAGATCCAACCACACGTAATCAGTGTTCAGTCCACAGTAATCAAAAAAGAGGACTGAACTTGGGCTGCTCTTTGTGAAAAACACAAATCCTGTAGTACCAAAGATACTGATTTACGGTATGCTGGCATATAAAATACACCCTCCATTTTTGGGGTACAAGATCTTAACATTCTCTTGTACCGATCCCTGCTACTCTGCTCTATGTAAATGGAACTATTCGAGTGCTTATTGTAGAGGAAGAGCCACACCTCTGCACTATGTAAATGGAACTATTCGAGTACTTATTGTAGAGGAAAAGCCACACCTCTGCACTATGTAAATGGAACTATTCGAGTGCTTATTGTAGAGGAAAAGCCACACCTCTGCACTATGTAAATGGAACTATTCGAGTACTTATTGTAGAGGAAAAGCCACACCTCTGCACTATGTAAATGGAACTATTCGAGTGCTTATTGTAGAGGAAGAGCCACACCTCTGCACTATGTAAATGGAACTATTCGAGTGCTTATTGTAGAGGAAGAGCCACACCTCTGCACTATGTAAATGGAACTATTCGAGTGCTTATTGTAGAGGAAAAGCCACACCTCTGCACTATGTAAATGGAACTATTCGAGTGCTTATTGTAGAGGAAAAGCCACACCTCTGCACTATGTAAATGGAACTATTCGAGTGCTTATTGTAGAGGAAAAGCCACACCTCTGCACTATGTAAATGGAACTATTCGAGTGCTTATTGTAGAGGAAGAGCCACACCTCTGCTCTATGTAAATGGAACTATTCGAGTGCTTATTGTAGAGGAAAAGCCACACCTCTGCACTATGTAAATGGAACTATTCGAGTGCTTATTGTAGAGGAAAAGCCACACCTCTGCACTATGTAAATGGAACTATTCGAGTGCTTATTGTAGAGGAAAAGCCACACCTCTGCACTATGTAAATGGAACTATTCGAGTGCTTATTGTAGAGGAAAAGCCACACCACTGCACTATGTAAATGGAACTATTCGAGTGCTTATTGTAGAGGAAAAGCCACACCTCTGCACTATGTAAATGGAACTATTCGAGTGCTTATTGTAGAGGAAAAGCCACACCTCTGCACTATGTAAATGGAACTATTCGAGTGCTTATTGTAGAGGAAGAGCCACACCTCTGCACTATGTAAATGGAACTATTCGAGTGCTTATTGTAGAGGAAGAGCCACACCTCTGCACTATGTAAATGGAACTATTCGAGTGCTTATTGTAGAGGAAGAGCCACACCTCTGCACTATGTAAATGGAACTATTCGAGTGCTTATTGTAGAGGAAGAGCCACACCTCTGCACTATGTAAATGGAACTATTCGAGTGCTTATTGTAGAGGAAGAGCCACACCTCTGCACTATGTAAATGGAACTATTCGAGTGCTTATTGTAGAGGAAGAGCCACACCTCTGCACTATGTAAATGGAACTATTCGAGTGCTTATTGTAGAGGAAAAGCCACACCTCTGCACTATGTAAATGGAACTATTCGAGTACTTATTGTAGAGGAAAAGCCACACCTCTGCACTATGTAAATGGAACTATTCGAGTACTTATTGTAGAGGAAAAGCCACACCTCTGCACTATGTAAATGGAACTATTCGAGTACTTATTGTAGAGGAAAAGCCACACCTCTGCACTATGTAAATGGAACTATTCGAGTGCTTATTGTAGAGGAAAAGCCACACCACTGCACTATGTAAATGGAACTATTCGAGTGCTTATTGTAGAGGAAAAGCCACACCTCTGCACTATGTAAATGGAACTATTCGAGTGCTTATTGTAGAGGAAGAGCCACACCTCTGCACTATGTAAATGGAACTATTCGAGTGCTTATTGTAGAGGAAAAGCCACACCTCTGCACTATGTAAATGGAACTATTCGAGTACTTATTGTAGAGGAAAAGCCACACCTCTGCACTATGTAAATGGAACTATTCGAGTACTTATTGTAGAGGAAAAGCCACACCTCTGCACTATGTAAATGGAACTATTCGAGTGCTTATTGTAGAGGAAAAGCCACACCTCTGCACTATGTAAATGGAACTATTCGAGTGCTTATTGTAGAGGAAAAGCCACACCTCTGCACTATGTAAATGGAACTATTCGAGTGCTTATTGTAGAGGAAAAGCCACACCACTGCACTATGTAAATGGAACTATTCGAGTGCTTATTGTAGAGGAAAAGCCACACCTCTGCACTATGTAAATGGAACTATTCGAGTGCTTATTGTAGAGGAAAAGCCACACCACTGCACTATGTAAATGGAACTATTCGAGTGCTTATTGTAGAGGAAAAGCCACACCTCTGCACTATGTAAATGGAACTATTCGAGTGCTTATTGTAGAGGAAAAGCCACACCTCTGCACTATGTAAATGGAACTATTCGAGTACTTATTGTAGAGGAAAAGCCACACCTCTGCACTATGTAAATGGAACTATTCGAGTACTTATTGTAGAGGAAAAGCCACACCTCTGCACTATGTAAATGGAACTATTCGAGTACTTATTGTAGAGGAAAAGCCACACCTCTGCACTATGTAAATGGAACTATTCGAGTGCTTATTGTAGAGGAAAAGCCACACCTCTGCACTATGTAAATGGAACTATTCGAGTACTTATTGTAGAGGAAAAGCCACACCTCTGCACTATGTAAATGGAACTATTCGAGTGCTTATTGTAGAGGAAAAGCCACACCTCTGCACTATGTAAATGGAACTATTCGAGTGCTTATTGTAGAGGAAAAGCCACACCTCTGCACTATGTAAATGGAACTATTCGAGTGCTTATTGTAGAGGAAAAGCCACACCTCTGCACTATGTAAATGGAACTATTCGAGTGCTTATTGTAGAGGAAAAGCCACACCTCTGCACTATGTAAATGGAACTATTCGAGTGCTTATTGTAGAGGAAGAGCCACACCTCTGCACTATGTAAATGGAACTATTCGAGTGCTTATTGTAGAGGAAAAGCCACACCACTGCACTATGTAAATGGAACTATTCGAGTGCTTATTGTAGAGGAAAAGCCACACCACTGCACTATGTAAATGGAACTATTCGAGTGCTTATTGTAGAGGAAAAGCCACACCACTGCACTATGTAAATGGAACTATTCGAGTGCTTATTGTAGAGGAAGAGCCACACCTCTGCACTATGTAAATGGAACTATTCGAGTGCTTATTGTAGAGGAAAAGCCACACCTCTGCACTATGTAAATGGAACTATTCGAGTGCTTATTGTAGAGGAAAAGCCACACCTCTGCTCTATGTAAATGGAACTATTCGAGTGCTTATTGTAGAGGAAGAGCCACACCTCTGCACTATGTAAATGGAACTATTCGAGTGCTTATTGTAGAGGAAGAGCCACACCTCTGCACTATGTAAATGGAACTATTCGAGTGCTTATTGTAGAGGAAAAGCCACACCTCTGCACTATGTAAATGGAACTATTCGAGTACTTATTGTAGAGGAAAAGCCACACCACTGCACTATGTAAATGGAACTATTCGAGTGCTTATTGTAGAGGAAAAGCCACACCTCTGCACTATGTAAATGGAACTATTCGAGTACTTATTGTAGAGGAAAAGCCACACCTCTGCACTATGTAAATGGAACTATTCGAGTACTTATTGTAGAGGAAAAGCCACACCTCTGCACTATGTAAATGGAACTATTCGAGTACTTATTGTAGAGGAAAAGCCACACCACACACTGAAGTACAGGACATGTACCTCCAGAGGATTCCAGTCCAGCAGCTGCAGACGGACTAACGGCATCAGCAGTTTGGGGATGCACAGTCCAATGTAGGCATCGCGGTACAAGTCCCCAAACTTGAACTTCCAGGCCTCAAACTCCTCCCGAATGTTGCGGATGTTGCTGAAGTCATCCACCACATCTTCCATCAGCTCCCCAGCAGCCTTCATGATGTCCTCTGTAAGAGAAGCAGTCGCACTTGACTTCTCTGACCACAGAAGTTGACTTCATGACTTACTGGGGACCCACAGAGTTACAGGCATCACCACAGAGAGGTGGGAGTGCAGCAGTTGCAAAGATGCTGCCACAGACAGCATCAGGAAGGGTGAAGTCATGAGGATGCAGTGGCTGGGGGTCAGGAGGCGCCAAAGGGAGCAGACTGCAACTTCCTCTCAATCCTCAATGTTTGTCTGAGGAGATCCCCCAGCATCTGAATAACCTAGACTCTACCACTATCTTTTCAGAAGTTACCTACAAGTACATCGTGGACATAAGGGTAATTATTTATTAACCTATGAAAATAACATGCCAGGGTTAAATTTTATGTTGCCTACAGCAAGAATCTACTGTATGTAAGCTATGTATGTTTACATCAACAAAGCATGAAAGGGGTACTGCACAGACATATGGGGATGAGTGGCAGGGGGAATGGGGGGAGGTTGTCACCACAGAAAATTTAAAGTGAACTCTACATATTAAGATTTTATTATCATGTTGTATGGCAGAGGATAACTAGAAAATCTTGGTTGACAGAAACATGGGCTAAAGAAACTGAAGATTATGTACTAGTTTTATTAACAAAATGTAGGTAAATCTTGCCATCAACGATTTGAAGTTTATTGAAGAACCTCATACCTTTTAGGGGTTCTAAAGAACAGCCCAGTCACCAAGATAAGCTTTTACTTCCACTAATTTAAGAAAGCTAACAAATTTCATCCTCATAGAGCAAAACCCTGGAACAGAAAACATCTTGAAAGTCCTCATCAGGAGTCCATACACACAATACATGGCATCTTCCATGAAGGTACATAAAATACGGATAACAAGAAGGGCAAAGCCCATACGACTCACATGCTTGACCTTGACCTTTATATGACCTTGACCTTCAGGTGACCTTCAAGGTCAAGGTCAAACAACTAAACCTACCAATGACATCATACACAAAGAAATGCTTTACACATTTTTCCTACCAAAATACATGTGACCTTGACCTTGGGTCAAGGTCATCCAAGGTCATGCAACACAAAGCTGTTAATTCAAGACATAGGAAGCACAATGGTGCTTATTGGCACTTTCTACCATGAGATATGGTCAATTTTAGTGGTTCACTACACATTTTGGTCACATTTCATAAGGGTCAAAGTGACCTTGACCTTGATGATATGTGACCAAATGTGTCTCATGATGAAAGTATAACATGTGCCCCACATAATTATTAAGTTTGAAACAGTTATCTTCCATAGTTCAGGGTCAAGGTCACTTCAAAATATGTATACAATCCAACTTTGAAGAGCTCCTGTGACCTTGACCTTGAAGCAAGGTCAACCAAACTGGTATCAATAGATAGGGCTTGCTTTGACCTATATACCACTTGTAGCTAAGGTCGCCATTCTCAATAACGTGGGAGAAAATTGGGAAAATGTGAAAAATGGCTGTTTTTGAGACCACATTTATGGCTCCTGTGACCTTGACCTTGAAGCAAGGTCAAGTCACTATGTATGTTTTTTTAGGCCTTGTCATCATACACCATCATGCCACATTTGGTGTTGATAGATTTAATAGTCTCCAAGAAAAATCCAACGTTTAAGTTTTTTACGCCCGGACGGACGGACGCCCGGACGGACGCCCGGACGGACGGACGGACACGGCTCAGTACATAGACTCACTTTTGCTTCGCATGTGAGTCAAAAATGAAGCAGACTGACTCTCTTCCCTAGGCAGAGAAGTAATCACAAGAGTTGCTTAGACATTTTTTGAATTCTCCTCACTACAGGAAAACCTAGCACTGTACCTCTTTCCACGTTGAACTTGGTCATCTCAGACTGATTTTCCTCATCATCTGAAGAGAGACCCTCGTTGTGACTAGTAATGTTCTTGGCTTCTCTGCCTCTCCGTCTTCTGGCCCTGCACAAAGAAGTATAACAGTGGTCACAAGCACAAGCACTGCAAAATGAACAAAACAGCACACAAGATGTATCTCCAGGACTCCTATCTGGAAGCATCAGTAATGACTATTAACCATTTGTCCATCAGGCAATAAATACTATGTGACCACAACATTATCAAAAGTCTCAAAATTACACAACACTTCGAGATCATGCCAAAAGTCATCAAAGCTGAAATCCACTGACATTCACGCAGTCAACATCAACCTGAATCAGGTTGCAGTGGTTCAGTGACCTCTATTCAGCACACCCATTGAGTCTTAAACACTTCAGGCTAACTTTTTCTTTTCCAAAACAGAAAACCTCCTCTGTACTCATTTTTATCTATATTTCACTTTTATTAGACTACTTATTGTACATGACTTGTCAATCAGAGACAACGAAGCTACATCTACCATCATGCTAGCATCAGCACTCACATAAAATCAGAACATAGAGACTCAAAAACTTCTTCCAACAATGATCACTGTTCCGAATAGCTGCAGTCAGGGATATTTCTATCACCTGTTGTCTCTGACAGTGGATGACCCTGAACAAGCTCCAACTCAATGACTCAAAAACTGAAGCACTCCTGGTGGGCGGCGGAGGCGAATCGATCAGGCCCTCAAACTAACCATTGGTCACAGTGACATCGTCTTCTCTCAGTCTGTTAGAAATTTAGGCGTCATGTTTGACGATGATCTGTCAATGAGAGCTCATGTAAACAAAGATCTGTCAGTTAGCATAATATGAGTTAAGAAAAATTAGTACCATTCGTCATTATCTTTCTCAGCAGGCCACCAAAACGCTCATCACATCACTTGTTCTGTCTCGTCTCGACTATGGAAACTCTCTTCTCGCTGGCATCCCTGACACTCTGCTTAACAAACTCCAGAGAGTTTTGAATTGTGTTGCTAGGCTAGTTTTTCGATGTCCCAAGCGTACCCATGTCTCTCCACTCCTACATACACATCACTGGCTCCCCATCTCTCAGAGGATAGATTATGAACTTGCTACTTTGTGCTTCAAGGCCATCAACAACACCGCACCACACGCTCTTACAGAAATTCTTACAGTCTACACGCCCTCCAGATCTCTACACTCAGCTGCTAACTCTCGAATGCTTAAGGTCCCCCGTCATAACAAGAAAACTCAAGGACAGCGTGCCTTCTCCTATATTGGACCAGTAACCTGGAACAGTCTCCCTCTCTCAGTCCGTCATTCTGACACTGCCCCAGTTCAAAAGTGCTCTAAAAACCCACCTCTTCCGATCCACCTTTCCCGCTGAGCTGCTTCACCTTACTTGACCTGGCCTGCAAGTGCTGTGTATATTGTATAGTTTGTTCCATTGGATCTTAGTTGTTGTTTTGGGGTGTTTTTTTTGTATATGTGTGCAGTGTGTGAGTTTTTGTAGGAATGTGGTGTTGAGTGGTTGTATGAGTGTTGATTCTTTGGATTGTAAACACCATGAGCTTGACTGTCAAAGGAAGGTATGTGCGTTTGAATAAACTATATTATTATTGTATGGACTGTCTGAATGTGGAGAAAATGAGAGAGATGGAGGAAGAACGGAAATATGAAATAAAAGAGGGAGATGGGGCTGGAGAGGGGATGGAAATGTCACATGTCTTAAAATCATTTCTAGACTAAGAGGACTATGACATGGTCTCACCTCCTTGCTTCTCTCTCAGCTACCCTCCGCTGCCTCGCCTGGTCCTCCTGCAACCCTGACACTGGGACTGCTGCCTTGCCTGCAGAGGAAAACAAGCACTCCAGTGACTACAGAGGCCTGCAGAGGAAAACAAGCACTCCAGTGACTACAGAGGCCTGCAGAGGAAAACAAGCACTCCAGTGACTACAGAGGCCTGCAGAGGAAAACAAGCACTCCAGTGACTACAGAGGCCTGCAGAGGAAAACAAGCACTCCAGTGACTACAGAGGCCTGCAGAGGAAAACAAGCACTCCAGTGACTCAGAGGCCTGCAGAGGAAAACAAGCACTCCAGTGACTACAGAGGCCTGCAGAGGAAAACAAGCACTCCAGTGACTACAGAGGTCTGCAGTCAACAAAGACACGGAGTGACAGACATCCATGCAAGCACACAAACATGTCGAGACAAAAGATGCACAGGCAGACAAAATGAAAAACCAGACTCACAAATGATGGGTGGACAGACATGACACTCATTGACAATGATGTAGAAATAAATATGATCAGACAAGAACCGCCGGCTGGTTGAGACAACCAGATATTTTACCAGATGCTGGTAATAAACCTGCATCTGGACTATTAGAAAGTAAACGGCCATCCCTCTTTGTGAAGACTTTGAGCACCTACCTTTTCCGAGGATGACAAAAAGGATGCCAGTGCATGAAAATGCAGTAACTGCTGCCACTCTTAATACTAAGGAGTGCACAAATGTGCGCACAGAAACAGGAATCAGTCCAAAACTGAACACATACACAACACATGCTCCAGAAGAATTGTGGACACAAGGCTGGTTTTATTATCTCTACTTAACCTAGGCTGTCGAAGGCACTAGCTACTACTTTCATGGAGAACTATGGCTTTCCTTGCTCACCAGCAACTGGTTTTCTGTCACAGGGAATGATTCTGATGCTAATGGGCTTCTAGCATTCCCAATACAGCAATTGCCTCCACGCTCCTGCGCATTTGCACAGTTGTCATTATTTTCCATCTTTGTGAAGATTAGGAAAACCATCATGGAAGTGTGTGGATGAATAACCCCCGTCAGTCAAAATCACATACATACAGCAAACTCATCATTGGCGTAGTGCTAAAAGCATGGAATCAATTCATCATCTACAAAATATTCTGGCACGAGAAAGTTTCAGAGAAGAATACTTTTCCAGTCTTACTTTAGCATGCAATAGGTTACAGTTGTCAATTTGAAAACTAATGTCACTTCAAGAATGTCACATCAGCCAACATGACATCTAAGTGCTATCACAATCATAGGCTGATGTAAATGCCATGTACCTTGGGCATTTGCTCTTTCACTACTTTACAGCATCCCTTGGTACACACACTCAAGACTAAGTTTCCTAGAGCAATGGTCTCTGTTTCTATCAATCAGATCACTTCTAATCATTTCCAGTATCTACATCACAGTGGCTGCCAAAGTTAAGGCATTTCTGTGCCTTCAAAAGCGTACACAGATGCAAGGCTTTCCATCAAGTTAGTTCCAATACTACTAACAAACAGTGCAATTCCTCCACTGACTCGCTCATCAGCATTCTTTCTGAGCTATTTGAACCACTACTGCAAACTTCTTCCTTGCCGTATTCCCCCAAATTCTACTGAACTCCAGACAACACCTCCACCCCTCAATCAACCCCAGGCGTGCACAGCTACAGGTGCCTGAAGCTGGCAGTATGCCTAGAGTCCGTGGGACATGAGGCACGTACACGCAGCAACACCGCAGCAGTTGGATACCGACTTGTCATGTAGTCCTGGCACTGATCGCGGACGTCCTGCTGGCGACGTTGCAAGAGCCGCTCTGCTCGCTGCGCCTGCAGATTCATGAGTCGCGTCTCGAGGTCTGAGATGGTCGGCACCTGAAAATCCAGCACACAGGTCAACCTACAGCTCTAGACACTTGTCATTTAGGCCAGTAACATCAAAGCGACAGCATGAATGAGAATTAAAGTGGCTGCTACTGGTAATGTCTGCAATGAGCAGAAACCTTTCCTGACCAGGGCTGCATTTCCCAGCGGGTAGCTATTCACATCCCTAGCAAAAAAAGCTTTCAAAGAAGATAAAACAAACAATGATCACAAAGATCGCTGGGAGGGGTTGGAATCACAGGTTTAGTATAGAAACAAACGTGTTAGGCATAGCCGTTCATCAGTTTCACAGAGAGTGCTGGCAGCCAATGCAGACAGACCAAGTGTCAGGGCCATAAAAAACTGTGAGTGGCCCAGAGGAGCATGTCTCCTGAAATATTTCTGATGGGGACTCCGATAGATAACACTACCCTCTCGTAAATGCAGCTCAGGTCAGATCTCAGCTCAAATATGACACACCTGCACAAAATGTCCACCTGTACAAAATGCAGAAAGTAATGTTACACGGCTGGGAGAGAGTGTAAATTGGTGACGTGAGCAGCAGTGGTTTTGTGACTGGAGTAGAACAAGTGGCCACATGATGATTATCATCTGCTGGAAGAAAAGTAATTCCAGAGGCCTCTCCAGCTCTACCTGCATCTGCACAAGATGTGACACGAGAGGCAGAAACTGAGTCACAGGAATGTCAGAATTCTCATGTGCAGTTCTCTGGTGGAAATGACAACAGATGCCATAAACTGCAAACTTTGAAGGAGCGAGCCCATTATTTCAACATAAAAATTGAAATTCCAGGGCTGTGGAGCCAAGGACAAGAAAAAGTGAACCCATGTAAAGCTGTGGACAAGAGTAGTGCAGGACACAATACCCTCTAGGTTTCTTTTGATTAGTTCTCTGCACAACTTTTATGTAGCATTTACATGGAATATGACTTTTAAATTTTTTGAATTAATCTTTCCCTTCAAAATCTTTGGAGGAATGTGACAATTTCCTCTGGGTTATTCTACATTATTTGTAGGTATGTATGTATGTATGTAAGTCATTTATAGAGCGCCTGAATTCAGCACTTCTGCTGCTCTTCGGCGCTTTACACAACAGCATATTGTCGTTTCAGTCTCGGAAGAGGAAGGTCTTTAGGCCTCTTTTGAAGTTGGACAGAGATGGGGCAGCTCTGAGTGGTTCTGGGAGAGAGTTCCACAGCCTCGGGGCGGTAGCAACAAAAGCTCTGTGTCCCCATTTTTGGGACTTATTATTTACCATCCTCTAAAACATAACAAAATTATTTCCACAAAAAAATGTTTCTGGATGCCTAGCGGGTGAGTGAAATTTTCTAAATATCTTTCTAAGAAAGGCACATTTAAGATTTCATCTTAAATTGGCCCCAGCGGCATGATTGACATTGTCATTATAAACTCATCAGTCTGCATTCAAGGGAACAAAGTCGGCACTGTTCACACCATTCACAATGGAAAACAATACATGTTTACAAAAATGGTTGAAAGTGAGGCTTTCGGCTTTGAAGCTCAGGGCACACATTCAAACATAAGTCTGCCCACAGCTGAAACAGCCCAGAAAAGAGCTGCTTGCGAGGGCATGAAAAACTCGGATGACCTCTTAATTCTTACAGGAGCAACTCAATGTATTGCAAGAATGACTGCCATTCTATTCAACGTGCAACTTCCCTAGCAAGCTCAGTTTGTTGAGCAAGGACGACAAGCAAACCCAACCCGAAGTAGCATGGCCCCTGTAGTCAACAAACACAGAAAGCACTGCCTGCACAGCTGTGGCTCCGACATGTTTCCAATAGGAGTCAACAGTGAGGATAGAGACACCTCATTCTCATTTCCACAGGAATTCATTCACATGTCCTCTTCCTCTGGGATGGGGGGGGGGGGGGGAGTTTACATTATGAATATCTATTACCATACTTCTTTTTCTGTCCTTGTCATTGTTTTTGTTCCTAATGAAGAGCCGAAACCATGCATCAGGCATATGGAATCTTTCAATTTGTATTCAAATTTATACAAAAGTGAAGTAAAATATCTCTTAAAATTTGAAATGTCATGACACTATTTATCAAGAAATATCATGGACCATATTTTCTGAAATCTCATGGAACACATTTTCTGTCCTCTTCAAATTTCCACAAATAACTGAAAACTTGACTTTGCTAGGCTATGAGAGACACACATAAAAACCGTGCCTCAGACATCTGCCACATTTGTGCCCAGCAGTGAGCCATGCTTACTGAAAGATCCCTCCCAAAGTTACGGCAGTTTTCCCTCCCTGAACATAGTTGAAGTCCACCCACCTTCTCATTGAGACATTCAACCAAGTCTCTCACATACCCCCTCATTTCTTGGAAGAACCGAAACTGGTTCTCCAACTGCTCAGATTTTCCTGAGCATTGGGAGGATTCAGTTTCCCAATCCTCAATGTCTTGGACCAAGCGGTCCAGCTCCATTTTGTGACCCCTGTGGACCTCGTCCATCATTCTCAACCTGCACAGGGAAAAAAGTGGAATAAACGACCACAATATGGCAGAGACAATTTTTACATCAAGCAAATGGTCCAGCTGTTTCTTCATGAAATGAAAGAAGTGTGTATAAAAACAGCAATGGAGATTAAAGAACAGAGAGAAGCAGAATTCTGACATCCCCCCTACAGCCCTGTGAAGTCAGGGCAGTGAGCAGAAATTACGTTAGTTTTACTGATGCAGAGTGCAGGACTCTTGTGAAATAAAACACTTCAATTTTTTCTTGTTGAACCATTCTTCCTATTGTCTTTTTTCAGCTGCACTTTGAAAAGATAGTTTCTTGACAGTGTCTAATGCAAATCTCTTGCCATTTCAAGGAGGCAAAACACTGTAAAATCCACCCACTTGTTCACCTGGTATTTCCTGGCAGATATGCTCCCCCACCCACCCCATCCCCTTCCTTCTTGCCCTTTCCCCCAACTGTCCAGCCTCTTTCCCTCTTGTATTTCAGTTGTCTGCCAGCTGCACATGCAGTCACAATTTCCACACAGACATCCTTCACTGGCACTGGCCAAAGGTGGCTACAAAAGAGGGACAACCTTCACAGCCTGCCCAGCATGGCCACACTCCCTTTGTAACTTTGTACCAGACTGGTGGTCTGTTTCTATTCACCTCTCCTCTTCAAGGATCTCATCTTTGGGGGGGGGGGGAGGGGGGGGTGTGTGGAAAGCAAGCAAGAAACTTTCACCCAATCTACACCATCCCTCCAGCTGTCAGATCATGTCTCCTTATAGACAAACTGCCCATGCTTCCATCACTCTACAGAGCCACCTCACCTGTCCTCCAGTCGCTTCCTGACCACCTCAATGGTGACTTGGGACAGGTCTTGAGAGCGAGACATGGAGTCCAGGGGTTTGAAAGAAGACATGGGGGCACCCAAGTGGGCCAGGCTGCCCTGACTGGGGTGCTCAAGCGTGCTGGAGCTGGAGTTCTCATTGCTTGGAACGTCCGACTTGGTCACCTGGCAGTGCAAATGAGGTGATGAGATCAGGTGAAATTTGTTTACAAAGTTAGTCATATTGTCCTGGTTTACATGTGTAGCACAAGCATTGGTGCAGGGATGGAACTGATGTTACATTAAGTCTGTCTGTCTGTCTGTCTGTCTGTCTGTCTGTCTGTCTGTCTGTCTGTCTGTTTGTCTGTCTCTGTCTATCTCTCTCTGTGTGTCTGTCTGTCTGTCTGTCTGTCTGTCTGTCTCTCTCTCTCTCTCTCTCTCTCTCTCTCTCTCTCTCTCTCTCTCTCTCTCTCTCTCTCTCTCTCTCTCTCTCTCTCTCTCTCTCTCTCTCACCACACACACACACACACACACACACACACACAAGCACATGTACACACACAAGCACATGTACACTGATCTGCAAGTTCACTATTACAAAATGGATAAACTTCAGTGATGCCACTCACTGTTGACATGTTGACTGCTTTGCAGATCTGCTGTTTTTCCCATTCCTTGTCCTGGTCGCTGTCCTCATCACTGCCTACAGCACAGAAACAACACAGAAAATCAGATTCCAATTCATCTCAAACAATAAAAAGCAATTTCTCCTTCCCTTTGTGCAGTTCATGTAACAACATGCACAAGCATACTTCATTCACTCACGAGTTTACACGGTCTTGATGCATAAAACAACACCCACTATGAGGTCCATCCTGAACATCTCACAATGCAAGCCTTTTGGCATGCTTCTATCCTTTCCTCAGGAAAAGTTCATACAATGGTGTTTTTCTCTTCAAGCTGTAAACTCCCACTGTCTTCATGCTGTTGAGTTGCAAACAGATGAGTGATGCGGTATATTTCAAATGTGATATCTGTGAGAAACTGAACTGCAACTGAATAATGCCGGTGACCTTGAAAGTTTGCAGTCATTTTTGTTTTTGTCCTTGAATACAAACAACTTCAAAAATTAAGTTTGAGCTGGTTATTTAAAGCCATTTCATTAGCCATCTGAAATTCATAACACATGGCTGCTTCTTCATAATTTATCATCATGAGAGGCATGGATAGTGAGCAGCATATTTTCGTACACAACGTGCATGCGGATGCACGTCTGCCCGAGGGAAAAAGGAAGGACTTCAGGCCAAGTGCCTAAGTTATGTTAAGCAAGTAAAGATACTTAACACCACCAAACACAGTGGTTTTCATTTCAAAGTTCTGCTTTCCACAGCTACTTTTCCTTCAAAAGCTACAAAGGACATGAGCATATCAAGTTATTTCACACCACCAAACAGAGTAACCATCTCAAAGTTATGTTCCGACAGCTACTTTTCCAACAAGAGCTAGCAAGGACTTTTGTCCTGATCATATCGAACCCCAAGCCTGGGCCCACAACACAACCACCCATCGCACAAAGTGGAAAGGAAGGTCTGGCCCCCTTGTTGTACCATGCTCTGCAGCTAAAAAGTCATCCCTCATTTGCTGCCTCTCAGCAGCAGCCTTGTTCACAGTGAAGTTGATTCGGTCCTCTTCCTCGTCGTCACTTCGGTCATTCTCATCATCCCTGAAAAGACAAGACAATGCAGTATCGGTTACAGAAGATGACTGAACAAGAAGGGCAAAGCCCATACGACTCACATGCTTGACCTTGACCTTTATATGACCTTGACCTTCAGGTGACCTTCAAGGTCAAGGTCAAACAACTAAACCTACCAATGACATCATACACAAAGAAATGCTTTACACATTTTTCCTACCAAAATACATGTGACCTTGACCCAAGGGCAAGGTCATCCAAGGTCATGCAACACAAAGCTGTTAATTCAAGACATAGGAAGCACAATGGTGCTTATTGGCACTTTCTACCATGAGATATAGTCACTTTTAGTGGTTTACTACCCCATTTTGGTCACATTTCATAAGGGTAAAAGTGACCTTGACCTTGATGATATGTGAACAAATGTGTCTCATGATGAAAGTATAACATGTGCCCCACATAATTATTAAGTTTGAAACAGTTATCTTCCATAGTTCAGGGTCAAGGTCACTTCAAAATAGGTATACAATCCAACTTTGAAGAGCTCCTGTGACCTTGACCTTGAAGCAAGGTCAACCAAACTGGTATCAAAAGATAGGGCTTGCTTTGACCTATATACCACTTGTAGCTAAGGTCGCCATTCTCAATAACGTGGGAGAAAATTGGGAAAATGTGAAAAATGACTCTTTTTGAGACCACATTTATGGCTCCTGTGACCTTGACCTTGAAGCAAGGTCAAGTCACTATGTATGTTTTTTGAGGCCTTGTCATCATACACCATCATGCCACATTTGGTGTTGATAGACTTAATAGTCTCCGAGAAAAATCCAACGTTTAAGTTTTTTTACGGACGGACGGACGCCCGGACGCCCGGACAGACGCCCGGACGGACGGACGACACGGCTCAGTACATAGACTCACTTTTGCTTCGCATGTGAGTCAAAAATTCTGGGAGGTTGACAGAAAGGCAGAAAGGCATCATCTCATGCATAAACTGAGGAAGAGGTTTCAACAGTTTTTAACCCGCTATGGCTGAATGTGAAACACACATTCGTCTGCAATTTCCTTCAAAACAAATTAATAAATGTTTGAATTTTGAGGGGAAACAAAAAAATGCTGACACAAAGCCAAATGAAGCCAAGTTTACATAGTTTCAAGTATCTCTATTTTCTGGAAAATATAATTAGTTGAGAGCTTACAAATGATGAATGAAGGCGATACAATTTTACACTCTTTAATTAAGAAATTAAAATAGCAAACCAAATTCTGCAGCATTTGTTTGTAATTCGCAGTGAGAGAGGATTGAATGTGCACGCAACACCAACCAATGCAGAAAGGACAAGGCCACTGAGGCCAAAGACAAAAAAAAGTTTGGTTACAGTAACCTGACAAACTGTATTTTTTTCTGTCTACCCTAAACTTTTTTGATCAGGCAACTCAAAAAACGAAAGAAAGAAAGAACAGTTAAAGAAATTGATGTGAATCATATTGTATGCTGTTCCATCTTCCCTGCCTTTGGAGCACTATGGGAATCCACTATTTTTTTATATTTTTAATCCAGCTTTTTTAGCAAAGAGGAATTGTGATTTATGTTCAATCTGGCCTTTTTTATTTAAAAAAGTATATTTTAAAAAGTTCTAGCTGACCTACTGACCCAATTTTCTTGCCATGTAACCTAAGAATGTAAGTTCCACAAAGAAGGTGCATAACGCGCGTCTGTGCGAAACGAGTGACGGTAGTGCCCCCAAGCGGCTGTGGTGGTGCTGCAGTAAACATATAGAGTAATGCTGAGTTTTTTAATTGTATTTTACACTAAAATTGCTTACAAGAACCCTTCACCTTACCAGGCATACTTACTGTGTTAACAGTAGTGGTGGTTTGTACAGCAGAATCAAAGATTGCCAGCGTAAAGCAAAGCTTAACAGTTGATGGGACACTGTACAGTTGAGATTCGGGTCTACAGCAGATCTACGTGCGTGTGTGATGACTGTCAGTGGGGCAGACTATAAGACAATGTTGCACTCTACTCTTGTTGTGCGGGGGTTCTCCTGGCTTGCGCTGGGAAATCGAAGTTACAAACACTGGTGGTCGTTTTCGATAAACTTTATTCATGCACTGATCTCTACACAGTGGTGAAAATTAGTAATTGTCGTCATACTCGCTTCACTCTACGCACAGTGTCGCAGAGGACTCACTCCTTACAAAGTTAAGCTCTCACCTTAACTCTGTCGCATCTGCTGCTCGTGTCTGACTCGTGTCAGTCGTGTCTGTCTCTCTCTCGCTTTGTCGCTCTTTTTATACCTAACCCTAGATTTCCAGATCTTTCGTAAACGAAGCTGCTCAAATAATCTCTCGTGTCGAGCTCTAAATAGACTGGCGTCACATGACCTGGTGACCGAATTATCAGAGCGACTGCTAAACACAGGACAGCCCGAGCAAAGAACAACAAACCAAAGGAACGATAAATTTGACAATAATTATGAATATGCAAAGCAGTGTAAAAATTTCATGTTCCCTTTTATTCAATCGACAACCAACGCTCTTTAGCTCACTAATCACTATTCAATGGGGGAAATTAATTTCTGAATAAAATTTAGCATTCTGGCATGCTGCAATAGTCTGGTTTTACGATTCAGTCACCAACAGCACAAACTTGAATATCATCAAAAGGTCTGATGGTTGTGTGAATTTTAAAAAAAGAGAAAACAAACAGTAGAATTTGACTGTTTTCATTCACCAATTCCGTGTCAATTGTAAGCTCTATGTCACAATGTAGACGGGGGGAAAAGGTGCATAAATACCAGCTTTATTGCAGGGAGTCATTTTGCTACAAATTACACTGTAATTTTGTTGACAAATGTGCTCGGGATTAATGAGAAACACGCCAATACATTCGAGTAACATCGTCTGTATTTACATGTTGCACTGTGGTCTGTTTACCTCCCTTGATCTGCTCACCAGATCAGCCGCTTGAGAGCGCTGCTTTTCAAGCGTCATCACTTTTCATATAGAAAGCCTTTGTGTAACTTACGTTCTTTGATGTAACTGAAACCATGATTATTCTTTTCTTTTGGCCATATAGGTCAAACACAGGAAAGGACCCAAAGGATTCACTACTTATTATAAAAGAGACAATACAATGAGTCTCACCACACATTCAAGCAGTACCCACAAGTAGTACATGAGGTAATATCAATTAGACTACATTAATTATTCCAAAAATACAATGAGTTTCCTCTGTTTCATGACACAAGAGTTGCATCACAAGTGAGAGTAGTGAATGATTACCCACCTGACAAGTCTTGAAGTTCCAGGCTTTTTCTCGGTGGCTGCCTCCTCCAGGGGTATGAAATCGTCACCATGCTCCCTGGCTCGTTGCCGCTGCTTCCTGATCAAGTGAATGGTCTGTGCATCTGGGATCTCGCCTCCTGTCAACACAGAAAGGAGGCAGGTTACCTACATGCATATACCAACACTGGTTTCATTGCTTGTCATATTTCATTCACAGGTCTACAGGAGGCAAATCCTATTGTTTCTTGAACAGTGTCAATTTCTGAGCAGTCATACTTTCCTGATTACATTATTAAAGGGGAGACACCACTATAAAAACAGTCAAAATTTAATTTTCTGGTGATTTTGACTTATGAGAATTTTTTTTGTTGTCTCAACCCTCTGCAATGTAATTCTAAGTCTTTCTACTTAAAATATACTAGAAAACATGAAAATTTATGCTGGCACATTTGGAAATACATAAATGATGGAAAAAGCAAGTTTTCCCAAGGTTTCTTTTTTACATGTTTTCTCGTCAACTACTTTTTGTGAACTTTAAGAAATTTAAACTAATTTCTATGTTTTCCTGACATACCAGTAGACAACCTTAGGTATATGACCTTTTCACCCTCGAAAAAAGATTTGCATAAATCTTCCCCATCATGGCCACTAGCACAAGCCAATGAAACGGCTCCATCCATGCTCAGTGAAAGGGAGACAACTCTCCCTGTTTCCTGAGCCTGCGCGCAGCCGCCTTGGAGTGGCCATGAGACCGTCACTTTTGACCCAACGCCAAGAAAACTCGTGCGAAGATGCACAAAAATGGGGAGGTAGGTGGGAAATTATGTTGTCTACTGGTAAGTATGTCAGGAAAACATAGAAATTAGTTTAAATTTCTTAAAGTTTTCCCTCCATACTGTCCCAGTAGACAACCTTAGGTAGATTACCCAAGAAGGAAGGCAGGTTGTGCATCTCCGAAAGAAGAGCAGTAGACCACTCACCATTCAAAGGCAAACAGCCGAACCCGCCAGGACTAGGGTGTTGATGCCAGAGGCGTCATCAAGACGACAGACTCGCACGCAGGTAGTGAAGCGTGAAGACGCAGTCACAGTGCCAGAATGCCGCACGCAGCAGATGAGACAGCGAGACATACCTGGCAAATCCACCGAGGTAGCAACCTTGCGAACACATGAGTCCTGGATGCACCAACCGGAGGAACGAGCAGTGCATTCGAATACGCGTTCGAGATCAAAAGACGAATCCAGCAGGAAACGGATGTCTGAGATACCTCGCCATGACCAAGTTCCAATGGGAGAAACAGTCTACGTCGGCGAAACGACGAGACTGAGTTCTAGCCAGGTAAACACCTGTGCACGGACCGGACAGTTGACGCAGTCAGCATCGTTCGGATCGGCGATACAAGAGAGTCTCTAAGCAACATACTCTGGCAGACGGACAGAGGATTCGGATTCTCGCAACGAACTCCGAAAGGAGAGAGAGAAATCACGAAGTATCCCTGCGGATAACTCGATGTTCGAAGAGAGAACACGCAGAGAGTGAATGTCACTGATGCGCCGCGCACAATCAAGCATGACTAAAAAGACTGTCTTGAGTGTTATGCTTGAGGGAGCCAGACTCCATGGGTTCGAACTCCGTACTAGAGAGAAACTCAAAATCAGAAAACATCCCACAGCGGGGAAGAAATCTGACGATGCGGAAACCGTTAGAATCCCATCCAAAACCTGTGTAATGGTGGGATCCTCTGACAAGCAAGACACGACAATGCCACGCGTGGCCTTGATCGTGTTCGTAACCGCCGAGCGGAAACTACAGAGGAAGGTGTGGTACAGTGAACGAGTTTGAAAAAGACCTGTCTCTGCAAACTGAGGTTGGTAGACGCCAAGCAGATAGTTTCATCAAGGGAAACTTTCGGATGGCCATTTCCCTAGCAAAGGCATGAGAGTGTACTCAGAGAGATGGAGATCGATGCAGTCCCCATCTGCCAGAGCTAGCAGAGTATGGAACCATGAAACTTCCGTCCAGAAGGGTGACCAAATCATCCGAGGACGCTCCAGGCTACCCTAGCCAACACCTTCAGAAGAAGGCGAGTGGGAGGGAAAGCGTAGTACGGGAGGGAGCACTCGCCACACCCGTAAGTGAGAGAGCAGAGCGGTCAAGGATTGCCATCTCCTGAACATCTCCAGTGAGTTTAAACAGGAAGCAGGCAAGTTTACACTGGACAGATCAACTGGGTTCCTTACATCATCAACTCATTCGCGACGTGCAGCATCATATGACGCGGCACTCCAAACGTAGTCATTCGCGACGCGTTGCTTCATATGATGCGGCGCATTACGCATTCCGATACGCATCCGTGATCAAAAGACGAATCCAGGAGGAAATGGATGTCTTCGATATCTTGCCGTGACTAAGTTTCAATGGGAGAAAAAGTCTACGTCGGCGAAAACGACGAGACTGAGTTCTAGCCAAGTAAACTTTCAGTGCACGGACCGGACAGTTGACACAGTCAGGCTCATTCAGATCGACGATACAAGAGAGGCTCTTAATCTCAATACTCTGACAGTCGGAAAGAGCACTCTGATTCTTGCAACGAAACTCCAGAAGGAAAGAAAGTATGCACGAAGAATCCCTGTCCGAAACTCGATGTCCGACGGGAGACCACTCAAAGTGTGAACATCACTGATGCGACGCACTGTCTTTTGAGTCAGCTTGAAGGAAGCAGACTCTAACAGTTTGAATTCTGCCTTAGAAAGGAAATCCAGAATCAGAAACACATCCCACAGTGGGGGAGAAATCTGCCGACGCGGAAACTTATTTTTTTATCCCATCCAAGACTTGCTTAATAGTGGGATCTTCTGACAAGAAAGACACGTCAACGCCACACATTGCCTTGATCGTGTTGGCGATCGCCGAGCGGTAGTTACAGAGGGAGGCGTGAGACAGAGAACGAGTGTGGAACAAATGCGAGAGGAAATCCGCCACGTGCCGCACCGAAGGCCGGAGAGGGTCAACTCAATGACGCCGAGCCTTACAGAACTGCACCCAGTCGGACCATTTAGCATTATAATTCCTATTCGTGCTATCCCGTCGATGACGCAACGTAAGCTCAACAGACATGCGAGAGATACCGCGCCTCTTCAAACCGTGGGAGATAGTAGCCGCACGGTCCGTCTCCTCATAGGAGCGAGTAGAGCGCTGAAGCACTGTGTTCGCACCCACAGGAGTACAGGACGGGTGAGAACGACGAGCAGAGCGACTGCTAGCACGAGCCGAAGAGGCCAAAGGAGCCAAAGCACAGCCAGCCGGAGGCGAAGCAGGCCGACTACCCCCGGTACCCCCCCGGACCCGTCGACGCGGAGGGACCATCAAACTGGTCATTCCCAACCGAGCAGACACCAGGGGCTACCTGAGTGCCCAAGGAGTCAGCGACGGTGACGAGGAACGCGGGAGAAGAAGGAGGAAGAACACTAGACCCAGGACTCCGAGTCCTATCACCCCCAACGTGGCCGTCGGAAAAGGTTACACCGGAACACGTCGGTTGAGGTGACAACTGAGGCATGAAACATATCCCATCGGGACAGTCACATAACGGCCCAGAAGGACTGGGACCAACGACAGGGGAGAGAAAAAGACCGTCTACACTCAGAGAGTGAACAGACTGGTCAAAGGGGAAAAGCAGCCCTCCAAGGCTATCCGCCACCCCGCCCTGTCCCATCACAACAGACGCACCCGAGATTGAAGTTCTACCCGAGTGAGGAAGGGACAAAGGCCAGGCAGCTAGCAGCGGGAGGGCTCTATGGAAAGGGCTCCTGAGGGCGCTTCCAATAAGCCCTACCCCTACCTACCGCCTCGTTTGCCGGAACCNNNCTGTTTTTTAGACAACATTTATGGCCCCTGCGACCTTGACCTTGAAGCAAGGACAAGTCACTGTGTATGTTTTTTGAGGCCTTGTTATCATACACCATCATGCCAAATTGGGTGTTGATAGACTTAATAGTCTCCGAGAAAAATCCAACGTTAAAGTTTTTCACGGACGCCCGGACGCCCGGACACCCGGACGCCCGGACGCCCGGACGGACGACACGGGTGAGTACATAGACTCACTTTTGCTTCGCATGTGAGTCAAAAAGTGGGCAATCCAAGAAAGAGCTGTGGGTGAAAAACCTGTTTTCTTCCATTATTGCCATACCACATAGAGAGTTTGTTTTGCTTTACATAGTGCAATATAAGACTATATTGGCAAGAAAAAAATCGTTACAGCAGTACCAAAATTATATCTGTAGCTGTATTACTTATTTTACTACAATTTTTAAAAATATACCCAAATTTGCTGCGATTTCAGGGGTCAGACGCACTAGAAATACTGCGTCTTGAATGAGTTAAGACATTTTGGCCTTCAATTTTCATCAATTTATGCAGCCTGTCTAATCCCTTAAAATGATGAGGGTAAAAGGGACATTAAAATAGCTATAATGATTACAATAATATTATGGGTAATAGTAATGAGAAGAGGTAGTCCCTTCATTTAGCACTCCACTTTGGTGTCAACATCGTGATTAGAAGTTCTGTCAATGTTGTTTCATGCGTGACAAGGTCTGGGAAGGATACACTTAATTGCCCTCATGCAGTCAATGCATCCAATGACCACATCACTCAACAGTTGGGCCAATGTTCCAAGTGGTGTCCATTTCGTGAAGGCCTGGACACAGATATGAGACAAGCCTCAGAGGCAGCACTTCTGCACATCATGGCCAAAAAAATGCAAGTGAATGCTGTCTAGAGCATCTGTGACAAAGAATTTCCTAGGACATTACAAAACTGTCTCATGTTTACCCTCTCATGACCAGGGTCACCTGTGTAACACTATTCGTGTTGACTGTGCTCTGGGTTCATTTGGGTACACTAACCTCCATGCAGACTTGACTGTTGATCGTGACTTTTTCATGGGACGGAAGAGGCCCCTGTTTTGGACAAGTTAATCACCTTGCAACCCCCACTGTGGCGCCATGCTAATGCCAGGTGAAAGACCATGCCTGTCTGAGACCAATTACCACTGACTGGTGGCCAAGCAACGACGTGCTTGACCGAAGGCACGATGACACCCAAGAGCACTGATAATCCACCATGGACACGGAGCTGTTTTTGCTCTCATCCTCATTGACAGTTATAGTTTTGTTTGTCATGAAATCGCAATGTCAACAGAAAACGCGCTCTTGTCCATCGGCTATTTAAGAGCCATCCGGAGGGGATGAGAGAGAGAGAGAGAAATCGAGGCGGAGACACACACTCGTTGTGCTCGGGAGGAGACGAGGAATCATCATCCTCACAGGTGAGTGTGAAGACCATCACTGGCCAAAAATAAGTGGTTTGTTAAAAGGTCAATCAGTGTCGTAGTCTTTGGTTTGAGTTCTGCAACGTACTACACTGATGTCCATTCTGGTGCCATGACCCAGATTGCTACACCTGACTCATGCACTAATCCTTATTCTTGCCAAGTCCTTGCATAAGTAGGGCTAAGACTCCTCCATTGAAAGTCACTCTGAGGCAGCTTTTCACTTCCAGCACAAGGCTCCAATGAAGACACACGCTGGCCTGAGTGAGCAACACTTACGTTTCAGCCGGTGTCGGAAGGTTGGTCTGCCCTCATCGTCACATTCCTCTGCTTCCTCTGCCTCTTCCCCATTGAGCGTGCGAAACTCCTCCCTCAGACGCTGTGGCAAAATCAATCAATCAATCAATCAATCAATCAATCAATCCATCCATCATTTAATCAATCAATGGCTATAAATTATTGCCTACTGGGTGTCACATGTTACTGTTTCACACTAAGTCCAGAATTCAAATAAAACATATAAAAACACATTTTAAATAGCAAAAATTGAAAACTCACTAAAGAATAGAAAAATATCATTTATTATGATTCTACTATATGACAAAACCCAAAACATTTCAGACCCTATCATTAACAGTTCCAGAGATAATGAGGTTTCAATTTGATGTAAAAAATTTGGGAGGTTGTCCTTGTACTAAACTACCGTCTTCAGCCTGTAAAAACTTAATGAATAAGACATATTATGTAGTCCATGCTAATTAACTCTTAACATCCTCTAAGGAATTTCACAACTGCAATCCCCAGTCCTGTAAGGTTTCAGAGAAAATGACACATAACACAGTTGATTTGTTTTATTTTAAATTCCTACTTCTATATTTTATGGATCTGTAAGAAAAAAAAATTGTGTAGTAGAAATGAATGTTGGTCATTCTAAAATCAACTACAGAGTGTTTTTGATTTTTTCTTTGCTTTATTTGCATGTAATTAGCATAATTACAGGTAAATTAAAGGGAATAGACCCCAAAATATTTTCTATAAATATAAACACTGTGTAATTTGTGATGATTTCATAACGATTCCTTGACATAACATCGCCAATCACTGGCTGTCTCAGCTCACATCACTTGCTTCAGTAGCACCTGATTGAGCTGCAGCTGAATGACCAATCACATTGAATGATTGACGTCCTTGATGATCGTTGATGACTGTTCCATTGCCATTCTGCTTTGCCTAAAGTCTAGTCATGGATCACGATGAACATTTCCTCTGGAAAGAGTTGCAAAAATACTCTAGTTTCTACTGGCTACATCAAGTCCGATTGATATTTGCAAAACAACTGCTTCAATGAAAGGATCATTAGCAAACTCCTCCACAGTGTCTGACCATTCGGCGACATCATCCGATGACGAAGTGGAAATATTTTGCCCATAGGTGCGATAAATCACTTGTGTGGGCACGGGAAACCGTTACATCATGCTGAGCTGACTCTTCGAGCCAACGTGTCTAGATCAAACCATTTTGATTAAAAAACTAAAAGAATCACTGCCTCAACCATAGTCAGCATTATTGTTCGCCATCTCCGCAATGAAGAACACCCGAAACAAATTGAGCGAAAAAGCCAAATAACTCTGTAGAAATTGATTGATAACTGTTTAAAAAATTCACCACGAGGCACTAACCAAGCAGATGTAGTGCAGTGATTTTCCTTCAATCGTAGAGAGCTTCCCGCCTGAGTAATCTCCCCTGGTTTCTTAGGCATGAATCACACCCGGTTACAAGTGGCATAGGATTTAGCCTTGGGAGCATTTAGGAGCGGCACAGGATGTTAAGAGTAAAGCATATATATGTGGACGTCCACGATATTGCCTAACACTATCAAAAACTGGGGGTCTGGGTAAAGACACGAATAAAACTATCTAACACAGTCAGCATGCATATATTTCAAATTTATATGGGTTCTTTAAATGTTTTTGTAATGTTATGACCAATAGTTTTTATAGTTTTGCTTTGCAGAGATTCACAAAAAAATAATTAAACTCGTACGAAGCGGAAAAATGGCGCCGAAAAACGGGACATTTTGCGACGCCACTTTTGAATGCTTGTTATCTTGTGCAAATTCACCTTACAAAGTATAGATTGTGTGAAATAATTCAAGTTCAATTATAAATTTAGTCATATTTCAGTGGAAAGTCGCCACAAAATAAAAACAGAGGTAGTTCTACCGAAATAAAAAAGACCTATGCGTTCGTTACTCTCGTTTCTACCACCCTTGCTCAGAGGAAAAAAATCGAAACCAAACATGTGTACATAAATGTGTTGAAGAGAAGGTTCAAATTACTTTTCCTTTCATTAGTTTACTCATACAACTGCATAGTTTTATTCTTCTTTTGGTATTAACCAATTTCTTGGGACTATTTTGATGGTCAGCGTCGGTTGTTTCCCTGCGTTACTTACGGAAGGTACGCGTGTACCAAACGTGTTGCTATATTGTTCCGCACTCGAAACGGCTACAAAGGAAGCTTTTGTCATCCTGCAGTCAATGAACACGTTTATAGAAGGATACGTCATAGTACACGCAATTTTTGACCAATGAGAAGGCTTCGTTTCCTTCATTTCCTTCTGTTACGTACGTCAATTTGCTACACATGTGCGAAGCTTTCAGTTCGTTTAATCCGTTCGATGGACCATCTTCATCCAATTTGGGTAAGTAAAGCATTCTACATTAGTTTTTTTAATTAATACAATTCAATAGTTTCGTTCATGGGTCATGAATAAATACTATATGACTAGTTTTTCTCTGGCCGTGCTTTCTCTATCCTGATCAACGCCGTTCTGGTTTTGGTTTCGATTGAGTTTCGTATCACATCGATTGATTTGGTCAGAATCACATCATGTTTGTTTTCATAGAACTAATTTGATGTTCCCTCATGCTAGATATCAAAATAATACCTTTTATAATGATATACGCATGTGATCGTCACGCTGGTTACAAAGAAACCAAACACAGGTATGTCCCACCTAGTGTTAGGCAATATCATGGACGTGCACATATACAATTGATTATATAGATTGTATTTCTGAAACAGCTAGGCTGTGACAACAAAATCAGGAAAACTCCAAGTGCTTCAAAATTTAAATTAAAAAAAATATTCAAAACATGTCAAAATTGAACGAATGGTCTATTTTGACAGCATGTAATTACAAAATCACTTCAAAGATTTACTCTGAATCACTAGCTCATCAAATGCAATATTTAGTGTAGCCAAATGCAAAGCTTCCCTACTGAATTATTTGCCCGCTGTTTTTGGGATCTCTTGCCATGTGACGTAGATACCGAAACAATTAAGACGAGAATGACGTCACACAGGAGATGCGAAGGAGACTAGAGGGAAGGCAGAGGGAGGGAAGAAAATGGAGTTTTAAGGGAGGGATATCAACTGCAGGGTAGGAGGCAGGTTTCACGATATTGCATACTGCAGTTTACCAATACACCCAATCATTCATGAAAAATAAAAAGTCAACCAGGGGCCCAAAAACAGTTTGCACAAAGAGTTCAACTTTATTTCTACCTAAAACAGTAAAAAAATGTATATGAACATACTTATTTCCAAAGTTATTGATGTTCAAAGACGATATATCCTGAAACCACAAAATATGCTTTTACAACTTCAGTGCATCATAACTGCTACAAAATGTTGTTTGGAAGCAACCAATGACAATCATCTTTAACATACACTATGTACACCTTAAGAAAAGTAGTAAACTTGCAATAAAAGTGACAACATTGATCAGAAGGATGGTTGACAGATAAATGACGCTAAATTTAGAATAATTCTGTCTTTACCGTTTCCTGTAGACCTCAGGAGTCATCACTAGATAAAGAAATCATTCTAAAATTGAAAACCAAACATCTATAAATCATATCCATCATATCCACATAACAGATAGATATTTGACTCAATCACAATGACATGGGTGGACTCAAACGACCCCCCCCAATTCAAAAACGGGGTCAAACTCGCAGTTACTTGCTTCAAGGAAAACAATCCCAAACTTCTTCAATTTCAGTACAACCTAACTTATGGCCATAGAAAAGCAATCAGAAATGCATACATGCAAGCTTTAAGGGGGCACACAGCCTTTGCTACTTCGTAAAAAAAAAAATCCTCAAAAATCAAGTTTTGAGTTTAACACAAATGAAGTCTGGAGAGTCTCCACAACACTTTTGCATTGTAAATTTAAAAAACAAACATCTACAACTAATTTACCAAAAGTGTGTGTGCGTGCGTGCATGCGTGCATGCGTGTGTGAGTGAGAGAGAGAGAGAGAGAGAGAGAGAGAGAGAGAGAGAGAGAGAGAGAGAGAGAGAGAGAGGAGAGAGAGAGAGAGAGAGAGAGAGAGAGAGAGAGAGAGAGAGAGAGAGAGAGAGAGAGAGAGAGAGAGACGGAAATCTGTTAGCGTGTCGCTGTGTTGATCGTGTGGTGGTTGAACGTTGCTGACAGATACAGCAAAACTCGAAAAAGGCACTAAAAATGGTGAAACGTGTTTCTGCGATGCTCTGTTTTGAGGTAGGGTAGTGAAATCGGCGTACTCAGCACCTGCGTAGTACTCTTGACCCAACACCCCCTGCGAGAGCATTCCAAACTGCTGAGCAGCGGTTGAGAGACAACGGCATTCTAAAAATGTGACCCCGCACCACCAAACCAGTCTTAAGGTGGATTTTATCATTTTTGAGATGTTTATATTTTTTAATTCTACAGACTTTCTTGATTAATTTGACACCAAAACGAACCTGGTAGCTCAAAAATTGTGGAAGTTATAACGAGTTGAAGTTGAAAACTCAGTCGCGACTTGTTTTGGGAAAACGGACCTCAAAGTTTTGCATGCAATCCTCTTACATTCTCCTTAGCAACAGGGTCTTAGAATTATCCAATCATCTTGATTTTTTGCACAGCAGAAGAAACGAAAGAAAGCGTGCGAAAGACCATGTGTTGAGGTTCTGCAAGGGTTACGTGTTGTTTTGCAGAGTCAAAATTGGTCGATTTTGGCAAATAAAAATGCTCTAAATTATCACAATTTATAACTTTATTTCATTTTTTAATGCACTTAAATACATTTTTAAGACATAAAACTTATACCATTTTATAGATTAATTTTTAGAGAATGCAATGAACCGAAAACCTCAATTTCGCACAGGCAGACCCCCACCACCTTCAGAGCTGTGTAGCGCTGTTTCGATGATTGCGAGTTAAGACTGATTTCCAGAAATGGGTCACAAATAGCTTGAGCGAGAGGGGTGCCGCAACAGTGGACTAGCCCAATCGCCAACTCCGCCTGTGACAGAAGGCAACAATCGACCAGCGATAGCCAGGATTAACTGCTGGTACCCACAAACTGTCGGTTTTCACAATAACAAGTGCAAAGTAAACCATTACAAGTATGGGAGACAAAAGAAAAACGTTTTTGCTTTCGAAACTCTGCAAACATACTCAAGCATTCATCACTTGCCGGCCACAAGCGACGGAAATCTGTTCGCGTGTGTCGCTGTTTCGATCGTGTGGTTGTTGATCGTTGCTGACAGATACAACAAAACTCGACCAAAAGGCACTAAAAACGGTGAAATGTGTTTCTCTCTGCGATGTGTCTCGTTCTCTTTTATTTTCAAACGATCTCGCGTGCTTGTTCGTCACGTACGGTAAAATACTTGGAAATTTCCGAAATAAACTGAAGGCTGCTGATCGTTGCGTCATCTGACAGACGCTGGTCAGAGATCGAAGAAAATGCTTCCTTTTTGTGACTTTTTAATTCTGTTGCTGAAATAACGACTTTCCGATGCAGATTATCCATGAAATAACACCAACAAGCAAAAATAACAACGTAAAAAAGGCATCCGATCTGTAAAAATAGGCATGCTTTGCAGGGAAGGCACGTGCGTTTTTTCTGACAGACGACTTCTGCTGACTGGCGAAAATTTTCCATTGGGGCTTTTAACGTTCTAATTCATTTTTATTTTTTATTTTGTTGATTCAGAGACTTAATTGATGATAGCTGGATTGAATAACACAGTTGTTATTAAATTTGGGTGTTGTTTTCGTGTCTGCACTCAAACTTCGAAATGTGGTCATGACACAGAAAGTAAATGCCGTCTGTCAAGATCCACACAATCGCTTTTAAAAAAACGCTCTCGCAAGCACATGCTCAAACTTTTTTTTTTTTCATTTTTAATTTTTTATTTCAATTATTACTCTGATGCGTGCACAACATAAAAAATAATGAAAATCAACACAGTAAACAAGTAATTTGAACACAAAGTTTACACACATCCAAGAGCTCAGTTATCGTGAAACCTGCCAGGACTGCTTTGAGCACCCTGGCTGAGGTCAATGCTGACTGAGGTACAGGATGCTATTTCTCGGGGTGATGGGCAGAACGCCAATATGAATGTTGCTGTCCCATACCATACTGAATATTCCTGAAGCCAACAAAGTAACGGTGTGCGTCGCTTGACAGTGAAAAGAAGAAAGACAAATCGACGGAAAAGGGAGAAAAGACCTTTATATGACCTTGACCTTCAGGTGACCTTCAAGGTCAAGGTCAAACAACTAAACCTAGCAATGACATCATACACTAAGAAATGATTTACACATTTTTTTCCTACCAAAAAAACATGTGACCTTGACCCAAGGTCAAGGTCATCCAAGGTCATGCAACACAAAGCTCTTAATTCAAGACATAGGAAGCACAATGGTGCTTATTGGCACTTTCTACCATGAGATATAGTCACTTTTAGTGGTTCACTACCCCATTTTGGTCACATTTCATAAGGGTCAAAGTGACCTTGACCTTGATGATATGTGACCAAATGTGTCTCATGATGAAAGTATAACATGTGCCCCACATAATTATTAAGTTTGAAACAGTTATCTTCCATAGTTCAGGGTCAAGGTCACTTCAAAATATGTATACAATCCAACTTTGAAGAGCTCCTGTGACCTTGACCTTGAAGCAAGGTCAACCAAACTGGTATCAAAAGATAGGGCTTGCTTTGACCTATATACCACTTGTAGCTAAGGTCGCCATTCTCAATAACGTGGGAGAAAATTGGGAAAATGTGAAAAATGACTCTTTTTGAGACCACATTTATGGCTCCTGTGACCTTGACCTTGAAGCAAGGTCGTCACTATGTATGTTTTTTGAGGCCTTGTCATCATACACCATCATGCTACATTTGGTGTTGATAGACTTAATAGTCTCTGAGAAAAATCCAACGTTTAAGTTTTTTACGGACGCCCGGACGGACGCCCGGACGCCCGGACGGACGGACGACACGGCTCAGTACATAGACTCACTTTTGCTTCGCATGTGAGTCAAAAACTGTGTTCATGGTCTCTGTAACCGTTTGAGTTGGACACCATATTGAATGTTTGACTTTGATCGTTAGTCGTGAATTGTCTCGGTGGCTTAGGGACAAACATCTTTGCTGCATTTCTGTTGTCATTTTGTCACTGCTTCATCATAATTCTTTTATTAACTTCAGTACATCTTTAGTTTTAAATTAATAAACTGTTGGAAAAACTGAACGCACTTGCCTTCTTCCTCACAGAGAAGCCTGCCTACCCTGCAGCCTTTCATCTGGAGTCCATCACATTTGACCCTGCTTGCAGCGCACTACTGTAGTACTTGTGTAAGCTAAACACAGCCTCCGTGAAAATCGACAATTTTGGCTGATTTGCATGTTTGATTGCACGTTGTGAGGTGCTGCCACTACTTATTTTAAATACTTTATAAATATACAAACATCAGTTCAACTTCAGTTTTATCACAATGCCAAGCCATAGAGTGTGTGTGTGTATGTGTGTGTGTGCGCATGCACGCACGTGTACATGCATGTCTGTGCATGCATGCATGAGCAAGCATGTGAGAGTGTGTGTGTGTGCGTGTGTGTGCGTGTGTGTGTGTGTGTGTGCGCGCGTGCGTGCGTGCCGTGTGTATGCATGTCATCATCATCATCATGCACAACTGGAGTTTTTTGCTTTGTTACTTTTGTGTGTGAATTTATACATGTTGATTTGTATAGTACATCTGCAACAGATTGATTCCAGAAATGTAATAGAGGCAGAAAATGGCCAAAACAGAAAAAGCACATGATTGACCCCAACTTACATTACTGAAATGACCATTGCGACATGACAGGTTTATGGCGCTTGGTTTGGCAAACACTAGAGAGAAATAATAGAGTTTCTCTGCTTTTCAAAGTTACACGTTCCAATTTCCAACAAGAAGGGCAAAGCCCACATGACTCACATGCTGAGAGGTTGTGTTGTGAACTATGTACATTGTACAGAGGTTGTGTTGTGAACTATGTACAGAGGTTGTGTTGTGAACTATGTACAGAGGTTGTGTGACTCAACTCAACTCAACTCAGCGACAGAGCGGGTGGCAGAGACAAAATACTGAAATGAATGATAGTTTTGTGAACTTATGTGCTTGTGTTGTGAAAAGCACCTTGACATTCCTTCACCAAAGATCACTGATGCTACTGCCATACATCGCAGTAGACATCCTAGGGAAACCTTTACCTGGTCTGGTCATGATATAAGTTTGGAGCCTATAAGTTTGGAGCCTGCGGCACTACCATCTAGATTTGTTTTCATGGATTTGTTTCCATGCAGGCGCCTGCGGCGCCTTTACATGGCCTTGTTTACTTACCAATTTGGTCACATTTCATACACTGATACAGGTCAAAGTGACCTTGACCTTGATGATATGTGACTAAATGTGGCTCATGATGAAAGTATGACATGTGCCCCACACAATTATAAAGTTTGAAACAGTTATCTTCCATAGTTTAGGGTCAAGGTCACTTCACAATATGTATACAATCCAACTTTGAAGAGCTCCTGTGACCTTGACCTTGAAGCAAGGTCAATCAAACTGGTATCAAAAGATAGAGCTTACTTTGCCCTATATACCAAATATAGGTCAGGTATCCAATTTCAAAAACTTCAGAGAAAATTGGGAAAATGTTTAAAATGGCTGTTTTTTAGACAACATTTATGGCCCCTGCGACCTTGACCTTGAAGCAAGGTTGAGTCACTGTGTATGTTTTTGAGGCCTTGTCATCATACACCATCATGCCACATTTGGAGTTAATAGATTTAATAGTGTCCGAGAAAAGTCAAACGTTAAAGTTTTTTACGGACGACAGGATGCCCGGACGCCGCCCGGACGGACGACACGGGTTAGTACATAGACTCACTTTTGCTTTTCATGTGAGTCAAAAAGGAAACACATTGTGCAAGTGTCACCTGACATAATCTGGAAACTTACCTGGATACGTTCAGCAGCTTTCCTTTCCTCTTCTTCCTCATCAGACTTGCGGGTGCTTTGTCGCTGCTCCTTTTTGCCATTTTCTGCCTGGTCCTTTTCCTCTGTCAGTCCCATCTCTTCTTTCATCTCCCTGTTCTCTCGCTTCAGCATCTTTGCGATCCGTTTGCTGTGGCTCGACTTTTTCACTCGGATCACCTCTGAGTCTGCTGCAACAAATCAATGTTCTCTAGCAAATATAAATTCTGAAAAAATGTGTCATATGGCAAAACCTATGCATTGCGCCTTGTCATTTTCCTGCCTTATATCTGCTTCTGTTGCCATCTAATTTTAACCTGCTGTTGTGTCCGTCCATCCTTGAATTTTATTTGTGTGCCTGAAGAAGGGTTTTTAGCTTAAAATCTGCCTTGTTCATTTATAACTGTCTGTGACTATAGTGATTTTTGTTAACTAAAGAAAGCCTTGTTTGAGCTGATTCTGATTAGTTAGTATAAAAAATGTATGACTGAGTACATGGGTGCATTTTCTCTCTCTCTCCTCTGACACAATCACACACACACATACACATGCGCGAGCGCGCGCGCGCGCACACAAACACACACACACACACTCACACACACACACATATAACACAGACACAAAGACAAAGGCGCTGAAAAAGCAATATGGCAAACATACGGCGAACGTTGGAGTGTCAACTGCAAAGCGACTCATAATTGAACTTTTTGATAATACATATCCCCTGGAGAAGAGGGGAAAAAAGGTCGAAGAACCGACAACTACTGCAGCCAATACATACCTTCCTCTTCATCTCCAAAACTGAGCAGAGTGGCTCCTGGCTTTTCTTTTTCACGTTTTTTCTTATCATTTTTGTCGAGTTTCTTCGCAGGGTTTGCAGTAGATGACGTTTCTCCCATAGATAAAACATCATCGAATTCCATGGATTCGAACTCTTCAAATTTGTTGTCTGATTGGTCCTCATTTTCTTGATCTGAGTCGCTAGTAACGACTTTTCGTCTAAAGTTGCGCTTCGGCTTCTTGAACAACGACGCCATTTTTGTCGTACAAGTTCCGCGCTGATGGATCTCTCGTCTCTTCAACTGAAATAAATGCATTTTCGTTGCTGAATGTGGATGACATATTTTGTGCTTAAATTAATATTGTTTGTACTTTCGACAAATTTATTGCACTTTTACTCCCAAAAACAAAAGAAACGTTGATTTGTTATTAAATTACTTCCCCTTTCTCTGCTTTCGGCCGGAAGTTTTCATGAGGAGAGTGAAGTGATGGGCTCGCTGCTTCGTGATGTCGAAAATGAAGTGGAATACCCAAGATGGTTGGTCTCCGTAAGCCAAGAGACTCAAATTTGATGCGTGAGCCGTTTGTGAAACGATGGCACTGTCGTCTTTGCACCAAGGATTTGTCAACGAGATTCCCTACAGTGAACTAAAATTCGAAGAGGTAAAACAAAGGCTTGAAACTAAGGGCACCTGCTTTCTTCTCCTTGAATCCTTCTTCTTCTTCTTCTTCGTCTTCGTAGTCGTAGTCGTCGTAGTCGTTACCTTGTAAAGATTACTGCACGAAAGCATGTGGTATTATTTTAATCGTTATAGTTCTACACACTAACGTTGTCTTGTACGTGCAACTGCAAGACATTGTTGTCAAACTTTTCATGCTGTAAGTGCAACAGTGTAAGTGTAAATGACAGACAGTGACAGTGACACAGTCGTGGTCCTTTTTACGAAAGGAGTACATACATATGTGGAGAGTAATCAAGGACAGCTTTTCAAGGTAATTTGACCGTAGATTTTCGTTAGGAGATAGACTCGATCCAAGTAACAAGAAAGCGGGTGCGTTCTGTTTAGTCTGACCCGATTGATGATGATGAAGACCTTATAAAATAGTTATACCACCCAAGTTATGGCTTTCGAAGTACATCGTCGAATCACCCGTCGCAGCTGAGATAGTAACAATGGTTCAAAACCAAGAATGAATTGCTTCAACATCATCCTCGTGCGCGTGTGTGCGCAGCGCGCGCGTGAGAATATTTTAACATAGTGAACAATCTCGGAAAAGATACGTTGAATTCCTGTCTAACTTGGCACAAGGATTGTACATAATAGTAGTAGTAGTAGTAGTAGTAGTTGAGAGGCTAGATATAGGCCGGGGAGGCCTTTTGAACGCCCCATCGTAATGTGTTGCCTTATATAGCGTCTTAGAATGCGTACCTCTTAATGCGTACCTCTTAATCTTATGGCATACGCTTGTCATAGACCATACATGTCAGGACCATGGGTTCAAGAAATCATGGAAGACAGCACAATTGGCATTTTCTCAGTAACTAAATATGCAACTGGAACCAAACCTAATACAAAATCAATTGAAAGTGAGACCATTATTATCCTGTGTTTTTGTGGGGGTTTTCATATTCCTGTTGATAGGTGGACTGACAGATGAACACAGGTAGACACACAGACTAGTTAAATGAAGATTTCGTAAGTTGGTTGGATCAATAATAACTCATCTGAAGTCAAACAATATATGTGAACTGCTTACAGGAGATGTGATGGAATTATTTAATGCCTTTCTTTGCCCCACCTAGCCAACCCACTCCAAGCTGCTAACTTCTTCACACTCTTTGTCCGGTACTACTAATGACCGCAATATACCGCAATATACCGCAATACACCGCAATACCCCCAAATACACTCTCAGAAAAGAAAAAACATCAACAGATCGATGCTAAAAACGTGCTTTTGATATTGCGCGATCATGCCGAGAAGAAAACAACGTTCGGAGAAGTTTAGACACAGTAGATCACGTAGACGCCTTGCAAAACAGGCTGCATGTAGCATTAGTAGTACCCAATATCTTTTAAACAATTGAACATACACCCACGAAATTGCGTGTGCTGGTTTGTTACACTACATGCTACTCAACCATATAGCCACTAACATACACATGTATGTTACTTTTCTTACTTAAAAATGTTTAAAAAGTTAAAAACAGACAAGACCGTTGGAAATTGGGCATGACAAACGTCAAAGAGTGATTTTCTTTCGAAAGTAAAGTGCAGCCTTAAAAGTTCATGTGAATCAGTACTTTTTACAAATGCACACATGTTTACTTACATAAGCTTGAAAAGTTCAGGATAGAATATACGTATTTAACACTTACGGGTTTTCCTGGTCTAAATTGAGTAGCATTGGGTTTGCGCAACCGTTACGGCATTAGTTTTGTATCCATCGCATTTAGCCTAAATTTCTCTTTCTGTGCATGCAAAGTTGCTAGTGTGTATGTTTCCGATTGTCTGCGAACGTGACTTTGATCCTGATGGCAATTGAGCGCACAAGCCAAATTGCTCGCTAAATTGTAATCAAGGTGAGGCTCGATTTCGCTGAGCTGGTTTCAGTGGATAGCCCCGCTTTGATTAGCTGGCGGAAATTTTGCACACCCTTTACGGCTTTACTTTTTATCCATTGCATTCAGCATACATTTCTCCTTACAATGCACGATGGTGCGATAGTGGATATTTTCCCGATTATCTGCAAATGTGACTAGATTCTGATGTTGATCACACGCAACCTCACTCGCTATAGTAAACAAAGGGGACTTCGATTTCAGTGGGGTACCCCACTTTGATTAGCTTGTGGAAATTTTGCATGACGTTTATCATTATGACATTTGTTTTGTATCCACCATATTCAGCAGACATTTCTTTTTCTGAAACGTATAGGTTCCACTATGTTTTATTCAATCATTTAACCGTAGAAAATGCGAGAAAGAGAAATTTTCAGCACAGCTTTAATAGATTCTTTCAGTGCATATTAATCGACAGTACCAAGTTTGAGGTCTAGAAAATGAGACCACTAACTTTCTCCCTCTAGTTATTTTTGGAAAATCCCTTGCGCAGTTGAAGAACTCATGCTCACAGGACGTTTGAAAATGGTGCGTAGCCAGTGACCGCTGCATGCGTCAGCACTTCCCGGTAGTGCGCTCTTTCGTTCTTCGATGCCCTTATGCTCACACTCCATGAATGCAAAATTAGCAGAATAAAAAAAAGACATGAATCTTTGATTTCCACTAAGATTTTCTGACAAACGTGACATTTGCACACCACAAAAATCACATACAAAACAATGTATTTTTGGCCTTGCATAAACACACGTAGGCTGCCACTACCTACATATATGCATGCATGTGTACTTAAACATGCATGCATGATCACTACTCACACATACTACCCAGGGCTCTATGGTGGAATGGTGAGTGCTCTTGACCTGCCATGCCAGGCAGTTAGAGAGTGGGTTGTTTGAAGAGCTCTGTGCAAATCCCGGTGGTGTATCCTATCTAGAGCAATGAGCTTAATTCACATCACTTTTCCCCTCTGAGAAGTAAAGCCAGGTACCTGAGGAGGCACTCTGCAGTATGTTAATCCTCCTATGCAGTGTGCACCAGCACGGGGTTGGAATACTTCCCCGGGGGAAGAGATGTTGATGGTACCTGACTCTGCATCTTGTATGTCTGTACTGGGTCTGTCATCAGGTGCCAGTTATGGGCTGAGTGGCCCAGCAATCAAGGGGTAATGTGTAAAGCATAGAGACCCCAGCATGGGTGACAGCTCTTAATATAAAACCACACCTTTGCCTTTTAACTGCATAGGCACTTACAAACACATGCATCCATCTAGATCCATCCATCTGTTCATCTATCCATTAATTCATCTTGCTATTCAATTGTCCATCCATTATCCATTTGTTCTTCTTCAGTCCAACCATCTGTATATATGTATGTCCATTTATCCATCCATCCATCCATCCATCCATCCATCCCATCCATCCATCCATCTCTCCCTCCCTCCCTCCCTCCCTCCCTCCCTCCCTCCCTCCCTCCCTCCCTCCCTCCCTCCCTCCCTCCCTCCATCCATCCATCCCTCCATCCATCCATCCATCCCTCCATCCATCCATCCATCCATCCATCCATCCATCCATCCATCTATCCGTGATCCACCTTTCCTTACATGTACAGGTTGTAGGCAAGGGCAGCTATGGCGTGGTCAGCAAGGCCACGTGGGGAGGCCAGGCGGTTGCAGTGAAGGTGATAGAGACGGAGGCAGAGAAGCAGGCTTTCAAGCATGAACTCAAGCAGCTGTCCAGGGTGTCCCACCCCAATATTGTCAAGCTGTACGGAGCCTGCACCGGATCACAAAACCCAGTAAGTGGTGTCTGGTACAGGTCTTTTGCATTGGATGCAAGTATTGTGTCTGTCAACATGGGCCATAACGGGTGGTGCTGGGGACTCTTCTGGGTGGATCCGAGGTCACGCTGGCACCCCTGTGGCTGTTGTCAATTTCTGAAGGTGAAGGACAGTAATAAGATAGATCTTTGTGTTAGGAAATATCCAAGCCATTTCAATCTGCACATATGCCACATGTTATCACACTGAAGTGTCAATGGTTGACTCTTCACATGTATTGATTCCAAGGAAGTTGTGTAAAACCATATCAAAGTTTAAGCGATGCGACAAGCAGTGTAGATCTATACAATATCTTGAGACTCTTACTTATGTGATGCTAATGCTGATCGTGTTCATAGTGAAATGTAATGACTTCATTAGGTTTTAAAACTATAATAATTCAGGATGTATGTTAATGTAGCATCCAGTTTGAGTTCTTGTTGATTTGTTTTGTCATGGCATTAGCAGCTTTCCATTTGAAATGAGAATGTATTCTTGTAATTAATTATCACTTGTTTACATCTGTGCCATTTTGAAGTAGAGGGTGGGACCAGAACCTAATTTGTATTATGTATGTAAAGTAGTCATCTCTGCTTTATAAACAATGGGCTGTATGTTTAGAATCCTGATCTTTTGCATTGTTTAAATGTGTATTTCTGTCCTCTGCCACTACCCCCCACCCCTCTCCCTCTTTCTCTTTTCTTTTTCTTTTCTCTCTTCTCTTTCTCTCTCTCTCTCTCTCTCTCTCTCTCTCTCTCTCTCTCTCTCTCTCTCTCTCTCTCTCTCTCTCTCTCTCTCTCTCTGTCTCTCTCTCTCTCTCTCTCTCTCTCTCTCTCTCTCTCTCTCTCTCTCTCTCTCTCTCTCTCTCTCTCTCTCTCTCTCTGTCTCTCTCTCTCTGTCTCTCTCTCTCTCTCTCTCTCTCTCTCTCTCTCTCCATCTCTGTGTGTGTTTCTCTCTGTCTCAGTCTCTCTGTCTCTCTCTCTCTGTCTCTCTCTCTGTCTCTCTCTCTCTCTCTCTCTCTCTCTCTCTCTCTCTCTCTCTCTCTCTCTCTCTCTCTCTCTCTCTCTCTCTCTCTCTCTTTCATTGTGTGATTTTTCTTTTAAATAGGTATGCCTTGTAATGGAGTATGCTGAGGGAGGCTCACTGTACAATGGTAAGGAGACTAGTGGACATTCTATCATTATTGCCACAGTCAGCACATGTACTGATGTAGAATGATTGTTCCATAGTTATATTGTATTTCCAATAATGTTACAAAGAAACCGATATGTAATCTATTTTGTTCGAATTATGTCTCAATAAAGGTGTTTTCTGGGATATGAATTTTGGTTGTATCATGTATCATGTACTTGAATTTTATACTTGACATAATGAATTCTGGTGATAGATGTATTTGGAAGAGAAGATTTAGATACTTATGCACTTTAACACTGACACATGGATGGGGCTACTCTGTTAGGTTTGTTAGTAGGCAGTTTGATGAACTGTTATGATAACAGTGTTATCGCATGTTTGTGAAACTAGGTAATCATGTGTAAATCAAGCAGCTTTTTAAAAAATGATAAAATCTGCACAAATGCTTGTAAAGAGGAAAGTTTGCAGTAATAATGCATTTGTCTTCAAATGTGTCACATTGTACAAAAGAAAAAAAAACTCCTCAAAAACAGAAATGATCTGTGACAATGAGAGGGATGCAGTGCATTCAAAAGAATACCTATACAATTTTTTTTTTCTTCTAATTTTTATTTTATCAACATGTCTTATTTCACCTGCCTTTGCCAGGAGTTTTGCAGGCCAACACATGCACATACCAGCAGCAATGTCCCACCTTGACTGATCTTCCCAGCTCTGTCTTGCACTCTGCACTGTCTCCCTGTACTGTGTACTGCAGTGCTGCATGGGACAGGCCCACTGCCGGAGTACACAGCAGCACACGCCATGAGCTGGGCACTGCAGTGTGCGCGAGGTGTGGCGTACCTCCACTCCCTGCTGCCCAAGGCACTCATCCACCGCGACCTCAAGCCTCCAAAGTAAGTGGAGCCTCTCTTCAGGAGCAAGACACTTGCAGGACAGGGCAGAGGCAGTGTGAATGTCTGTATGAAAGGCAGCATGGACCAGATTGGTGCAAACTCAGATCAGGTTGTTGAGAATTGAGTATAAATATGAAGACATAATGTAATGACATTTACAAGATTTGATATCAACTTGTATCCACAAAGAAAAATTCTGGCTGAATCACAGACAAGTAATATCAACTAATCAGATGCTTTCTACTAAAGTGCTTTGGCTTGCAAGGTTGGACTTGAAAGTCCTGCCTTTGAAAACCCACCATGTTTTATTCTCCGATTTCCAAATTTTATGACTGAAATTCAGGTATCTGAAGAGCAAAATGTTGTGTCACTCACAAACCAGGCATTATTGGATGAGCAACCATTAAAAAAAACCTCAGGATAATTTAGGGAAATACAAGGAGGAGGATGTAAACAATGATTATGATGATAGTGGTGGTGGTGGTGGTGGTGGTGGTGAGGCCTTTCAGGTCGAGATGGAGCAACTGAAGATCATTAAAATATTTTCTTGGAAAACTTATAATGGAAAAATAGTCAGTGGAGAGCCTGATAGTGTTTACCAGCCAGGGGGTGGTTCTCATCAATCTGGTATTCTTTCACGTCATCATAATTGGACCTCTCTTGGACTTTCCAGTCTGCTGCTGATCATGGGGGGCACGGTGCTGAAGATCTGTGACTTTGGCACAGCCTGTGACATCCAGACCCACATGACCAACAACAAAGGCAGCGCTGCCTGGATGGCTCCTGAAGTCTTTGAGGGTGAGTGGCTCTGAGATGGTTAATCCACAGCCTTCTCCTACTGTGGGGCAAAATGAGATGATGCTGTAGGTATGGAGAGAGATAAAGAAGCGACTCCTGTAGTGACTATGTTTAGTGATTTCCCATTACTTTTTGACTCACATGCGAAGCAAAAGTGAGTCTATGTACTGAGCCGTGTCGTCCGTCCGTCCGTCCGTCCGGGCGTAAAAAACTTAAACGTTGGATTTTTCTCGGAGACTATTAAGTCTATCAACACCAAATGTGGCATGATGGTGTATGATGACAAGGCCTCAAAAAACATACATAGTGACTTGACCTTGCTTCAAGGTCAAGGTCACAGGAGCCATAAATGTGGTCTCAAAAAGAGTCATTTTTCACATTTTCCCAATTTTCTCCCACGTTATTGAGAATGGCGACCTTAGCTACAAGTGGTATATAGGTCAAAGCAAGCCCTATCTTTTGATACCAGTTTGGTTGACCTTGCTTCAAGGTCAAGGTCACAGGAGCTCTTCAAAGTTGGATTGTATACATATTTTGAAGTGACCTTGACCCTGAACTATGGAAGATAACTGTTTCAAACTTAATAATTATGTGGGGCACATGTTATACTTTCATCATGAGACACATTTGTTCACATATCATCAAGGTCAAGGTCACTTTGACCCTTATGAAATGCGACCAAAAGTGACTATATCTCATGGTAGAAAGTGCCAATAAGCACCATTGTGCTTCCTATGTCTTGAATTAACAGCTTTGTGTTGCATGACCTTGACCTTGGGTCAAGGTCACATGTATTTTGGTAGGAAAAATGTGTAAAGCATTTCTTTGTGTATGATGTCATTGGTAGGTTTAGTTGTTTGACCTTGACCTTGAAGGTCACCTGAAGGTCAAGGTCATATAAAGGTCAAGGTCAAGCATGTGAGTCGTATGGGCTTTGCCCTTCTTGTTTAAAAGTTGTAATGATCCTTTTAGAAGACATGAGGCTTGTTCAGGAGGCGCAGCGCTGTGAAGCGCTGCACAGCGCTGCATGTGTTTCACTCCTGAACAGCAATTTTGGGGCGTGATTCACTCAGCGCTGTGCAGCACTGTGCATCACAGATCCGAGGTGATTCACACAATTTTCAAAATGGCATCTTCGATCCCGCACTGGCCGTCGATGCGTAAAATAACCCTCAGAAACATCATTTTTGGGCTGGAACGGGCTTTCGTTGCCCCAAGCGCTCTGTTTGCGCGAGTAATGGCAGGTAAGGATGACGCAGTAGTGAACTTTGTTCATGCAGAGTAGAGTACATTTAAACGTGCATAAATGATGTCTGTGGCAAAGAAAACACTTTATCCCTCCAGGTTTACTGGAGGTCCTCACAGCTTTATCTGTCTGTCTGTATGTGTGTGTGTGTGTGTGTGTGTGTGTCTGTCTGTCAGTCCTGACTTAACGGCTGATATGTCAAAAACTACTGGTCGGATTTCCTTGACGTTTTGCACACTTACTGGAAGTTAGGTCCGATTGAATGTATAAAATTTTCAGAATCGAGGTTTGAAAAGAAAGTGACTTTTTGTACGTTTTGGTGTTGCAAAGAAGGCAAGGGACGGAACTCTGTTTTGGCATGTGTGACGTGATCATTTGACGTTGAATAACGTGATGTAATTTCGAGGCGATCGGACATTGGTGAAGGAGAAAGAAGGATTTTTTATCCCTCCAGGTTTACTGGAGGTCCTCACAGCTTTATGGATTAGCTCACTCGGTAGCGCGTCAAATATTTTTTTGTAGCTGGGACATGCTTGGTTGTAGGGGATGCGCGTACGGGTTCGAATCCGCACAGAAGCTTCTTTTTTTTCAAATGTGTGTATGGTATTCGAGAGAGAGAGAGAGAGAGAGAGAGAGAGAGAGAGAGCCACCCCACCCGTTGTTGTACACGTGAGGTTGCGGGTTCGAACCTTACTTTTTTCCCCCCTCTTTTCTCGAGAAGTTTCGGGTTCGAACCCGATCTTTTTTGTTGTTGTTTGTTTGTTGTTTTTGTATTGCCAAAACCTGGAGGTTCAGCGCCAGCGGTTTTTATTAGTGTCTAGCAACACAACATGCGGCGCAGAAGATTTACCTCCCCTTTAACAAGTGAAGCGCTGCATTTAATCTGTAGATGTTCAGGAGAGGCAAAGAGCGCTCAATTGCCAACATGAAGCGCTCATGCAGCGCTTTGTACTCCTGAACAAGCCTCTTTTTTCCATTGCTTTGCATGTTTTATGGTTGTTCAGAGTTATGTAGTATAAGGTGCTTGCAGTTTGAAATATGCTATATGATTGCTGCAAATAGGTTTCAAACCCCCCCCAAAATCACAATGTTGTTCTTAAGTCAGCAATTGATTATTTTCAATACAAAAATATAAAACTTTTAAAGTTTCCATCTGAGACCGAAATTTCATTCATGCATCTTGATCACCTTACCGAAAACTGAATGTAGTGACATAGGGTGTGATGATAATGACGATGACAACATTGATACATGGGAACATTCATGAATTTAAAGAGCTTAGCTCTTCTATTTTAACTAGCATGATGGTTTTTGTTTTGTAGTTGTTTTTTACTACATTTTACTCCTTATGTCATTTCTGCTGCTGTTGCATCTAGCACCACTGCTGGCATCAATTTCAGGCAACTCCTACACGGAGAAGTGTGATGTCTTCAGCTGGGGCATCATCCTATGGGAGATCATCACACGACACAAGCCCTTCGATGAGCTGGGGGGCCCTGCCTTCAGAATCATGTGGGCTGTCCACAACGGTGAGTTCATGTTTGCCAGTGTGTTTTGTTACGTTTTTCCTGCCTTCCTGTGGCTTTGTACAGGAGTGTTTCTGTAAATGCCTTTGGGTTGTCACAAACCACAACATTCCCTATGCAGCCAGCCCCCTGAGTGCGTGTACATGTGTGGTTCTATCACATAATGAGCTGACCCTGCTCTGTTGCCCCTCTGGTAGCCTCTGTGGCTGCTTAAGGCCGCCCCAGACTGAGCCACTGGAGCAGGCCCCAAATACTCTACAGCCAGGGGGTCCAGCTGATGAAAGGGGCGTTGAGCAGCTCCAGCCTACATGTCTAGGCTTCATGATGGGAACCCATGAGGCTTGAGGGGTAGGAGTTCATTCTCCATGTCTCCCTAGGGAAATCGTGACTTGACCTGCTCGTATTATAATCAGTTTTAATGTCTTTCATAATTAATGGCCTTGCTTAAAAAGCCTACAAAAACGTGATAGGCCTTTATTATCCATCCATCCATCTTTTGTGACAGGAATGGACATTTCAACTATTTATTATATGAGGTTCTCTGGCTGAGTGGTTTGCACGCTTGACCTGTTGCCACTTGCAGTCGGTGGGTGCGGTGTTCAGAACCGTGCAGATTCTGGAGTTGCATCCTTGAGCAAGGTGCTTTACTCATGTAACTTCTCCCCACCCAGGAGTAAAACAGATGCCTGTGAAGGCTGAACTAGAAAATTGTGAATACTAACCTTGGTGTGTTCATCTGCAGCCTGTTTGCATGTTCCCCAGTGAGCTGAGATGGTGTTGGAGTGATATAAGGAGGAGCCCGGTGACCAGGGGGTAAATGTGTGTGGTTTGAGCACCCATCAATGGACGGAAAGTCGCAATTAAAAAAAAACCTTTACCTTTCTCCTTTGCAGGCACACGACCACCCCTGATTGGAAACCTTCCCAAACCTCTGGAGCTTCTAATGACCAGGTACAGAGTATGAATGTGTTGCCACAAGACCAGTTTGATTCCATGTGACAGCACCTCTTCTGTCTTGAGTAAAATATGTTTATGGGTGTTCTGGAGGAGTAATGACATGACTATTTGCCTACAGAAGGGATGTGTGGGAAAGGCAGTCATATCGGTTTTCAATAGGTCCAACTCTTCTTACACTTGATGTCAGATGAATACGTGTCTTGTCTATTTTCTTCCAAATAAATACCGTTTATCTTTGAGTCACCTGTGTATTAAGATCACATCAAATCAAAGGTGCAAAGGCTTTATTCAGTAGCATTTCAGCCTCTTCACTTGACAGTGTTGGTATATGAATTTTTTAAGTTGGGTATCCCACTATTGTGGGTATGCTTTCACTTACTTCCGTTGGATTTCATGGCAGATGCTGGAGCGGCATCCCATCAGATCGCCCTGCCATGGCCGAGGTGGTCCGCATCATGGAGCATATCTTCCAGGTTGCTGCAAGAATATTTCTCTAATTTACTCATTAACTTCTGTCATGGAAATTACTTACTCTTTACTTTATCCCCTCATAATAAAGATGAGACATGTATACATGTAGTTCCTGTGACATTCTTGCATGTGTTGTGATTTCCTCTTGGACTTGGAGGCACAGGTTCTCTCACCACACAGTTCTTGTGATTGACTGACACTGAATAGGTTTGTGGTTGCCTGAATTTACAAGTTCATCACATGTGCCCATTGTCTATTCGCTTTACTGTTGCAGCCATTCGCCATTGCAAAGACACTTATCTCATGTTTGCATGATGGTGGTGAACAATAGCTGAAACAAAATGCTAATTGTTCTTAAAGGGATTGCCATAAATTGCCCTTGTTCCTATTTTTCTGAAATTGCATGCATATTTTAAGATAACTAGGTAATTTCATGTTAATTTGATAGTCACATCTCCTATGATCCAGCATCATTACTTGTCAGTTTTCTCCACACAGCCTGTCCTTAGGTGTTTAACATTTTTTTGCCTCACTTGCTGTCTGAAATCCAACATACGTGTATGTTTTCTCTATGTAATTCTGAAGATTTCATTGAGCTTATGGAATAGCACAAGGAGTAATGGATTGACTCGTTAAAAAATCAACTGTAACAAAACCTAGATTTATATGTATTATGCAGTGAATTGAAACGACTGTTCATGTAAGTAATTGTTTTCTCAGTTCTTCAAGGGAGCAGATGAATGGCTTCGATATCCATCAGCATGTGACTCCGGCAGTGAAATGGGAGATCTCAGTAAGTAAATACATTTTCCCCTGTTGTCCTAGGTGCTTGATAGCGAAATTGTTTTCCTTGTTGTGATTGCATTTCTTTGAATGCACAACAGTGGTAAACACGGAAGTGAACTTGATAGGCAATTGTCTAAGGAGGAAAGAATTATTGGCAGGGAGGATGAAGTGTAACTTTGCAGTCTGCATTTTTCAGCTTGGCACATGTAATCTGTGAAAATAAGAAGAGTGGATACTTGGTCGATGTAATGAGTGGATGGCTGATATCCAATAATGCTCTAGAGCACAGAACCTGCCATTTTCATTCTGCTTCTTGCTTTCCTGGAAATGTGTGTGGCAGCTCTCTAGTTGTCCCAGTCAGACTCATCGATCTCAATGGAGTGACCAGGTTGGGAATGCCAGACCCCACTTCCTCAAGGCCATTGCCTGGGCATGGGTAGAGGGAGCAGCTGAGACTTAGCTGACAGTGGTGTTGCCATGGGAACGTCTATAAGGGCTGACAAAGGCAGGACAGACATTACATAATAATGCCACCATGCTTAAATGAGTATGTTTGAAATGGTAAGTAGCCTGTTGAACAGATCAGAGAATGAAAACCCTTTTTTTTTCTTTTGTGACATGCCCTCACTGCATCAAATGTGTATGTTTTGTGAGGGGTCTTGTTGCAGAGTAAGACTTTACTCATACGTGTACAATCTGAGTACTTGAGCTGTTACTACATCATATGTGCCTTCCCATTATGTCTTTGCCCTTTCCTCTCCTCCCCTGAAATTGGTCTTCATCCTCTTATTCCTTCTTCTGCATTTCCCTTTTCATCTCCCCTTGTGGGAACAGGGAAAGAATTGACCCACCGCGTCTCCCTACATGATTCATAAGAGGCGAATAACTAGGGACAATGTGACTTGATTAGCTTTTACTTTAAACTATTCTAGTGATTTTCGTTCTTAATTAATGGCCTTACATAGCCTACAAAGGCTGATAGGCCATAAAACTCCATTCATCCATCCATCCATCCCTTTCGATCAACCTTTATGGTCTGATAACTTTTTAGAGGAAATGTCCTTTTGGACAATTTATGTTATAGATTATTTTCTTGAACATAATTTTGGGGTTTTGGGGGAGGTTGTTGCTGTCAAATTTTCATTATCATGATGTGCCTCCATCTCTTGAATTTCTGTCCCCCTGCAAAAGCACTCAAGGTCTGGATGGTCAGAGATGGTTGAAGAAGTGCTAAATTATGTTCAGCATCCAGTTTAAAGAGAAAGAATCATGCTTCAACAAATGACTTAGCTATTCATGGTCAGTAAATAATTACATAAACTAACAGATGAAATTGAAAACTATTGTCTTTACTTGCAGCTTTCAACTCGGATATAGGGTACACAGGTCAGTCTAACGGTCCCCTTGACACAATGCCCAACACACTGCATGAGACTGTGCGCTACTGGGAGGAGCAGCGCAACCATGAGCACATGCATCAGCCCTCCCCCCCTCCTCCTCTGCCCTGTCGCCTGGCAACCAACACACCAAGCTCTCAGCAGGTGAGTCTGTCCTTTGCATCAGTTGATGGAGCTCTCTCATTAAACCTCATCTCTAACTTCTGGACCTTGCATCGGTTGATGGAGCTCTCTCATTGAACCTCGTCTCTAACTTCTGGCCCTTGCATCAGTTGATGGAGCTCTCTCATTGAACCTCGTCTCTAACTTCTGGACCTGTGACTAATCCACATGGACTTTGAAAGCGATCCAACAGACGTAATCCTGTGAAGCTGCCACAGCTTACCTGAGGAGTCCTTTTGACATTCAAGAAATGTGGTTTACAGTATGTTTTCTCAGAGCTGCGAAGGGTTCTTGAGTGAAAGGTGGCATAAGATCATTATGTGCTGTACAGCCAATCTCTGCTCCTTGCTACCATTTCCACACTGCCCCTAGCCACCACGATTCTCCCACTTCATTTACCTCCATTAACTCATTATTCTAAGTAAATTTAGCCACAATGTAAGGAATAACAGGCATCTCAATCTTCTATGTTGTCATGTGGTCTTTGGAAACTGACATAGGCCCGAAAGCCCATCAGTCCGGGATTCTGGCTGAAGAAGAGGACATAGGTGGTTCTTGCAGTATGTTGCACTCTGTCATTTTCCTGATAAGGCCAAACAAGTGAATAGTTGTGGTTTTGTAACATGGAAAAAAAGGGTTTGTAGGTCAGCCTGAACTTTTAAATTCTTCTAAATTTTGTTTTAGAAGAGGCCAGACTGAACATAAATCAAGTTTCTCTTTTACTGAAAATGCTTTTTCATACATAAATAGTGGATTCCCCGGGTGCTCGTAGGGCAAGAAGATGGGAACAGCACACAGTTTGTTGTTTGCTGTTAATTTTTCGTCATAAAGTTTTAGGGCTGTAGAGTCAGCAGGAAAAATTAGGGTTGGTCGGGTTACCATAACCACAACGATTTTTTGGTCTGGCCTAACCAAAAGCCCCACATCTACCCTCTACCCCCCTGTCAGTGTCCCCTCTCACCAATTCCTCTTTCTCTATGTCCCCCCTCACAGGAAGCCCAGCAGCCCTTCACTGTGAGTGCACCCCCCTCCCTGGCAGCCAGCAGGGAGAGTCTCAATGACCCCAGGGGGTCAAGGTCAGGCACTCCAGTTGACCCCTTCAAACGATACTCAGCTGACCTTTCCAAGATGGAGGATATGGACATCCTGAAACAAGCTGGAAGTAACTACACCACCCAGAAAGGTGACGTGTGGTGTGGGTGTGGGGGTCCGGGGTGGGTGGGGAGATTGGGGGTTTGCCATGACAGAATGAGGTGTATGAGTGCGAGGGAGGTGTGTGTGATACATGGGGCCCTGTGTGTGTGTGTGAAGCAGGGAAGAAGGGAGGGGGACAGAATGAGGTGTATGAGTGCGAGGGAGGTGTGTGTGATACATGGGGCCCTGTGTGTGTGAAGCAGGGAAGAAGGGAGGGGAACAGAATGAGGTGTATGAGTGCGAGGGAGGTGTGTGTGATACATGGGGCCCTGTGTGTGTGAAGCAGGGAAGAAGGGAGGGGGACAGAATGAGGTGTATGAGTGCGAGGGAGGTGTGTGTGATACATGGGGCCCTGTGTGTGTGAAGCAGGGAAGAAGGGAGGGGGACAGAATGAGGGGTATGAGTGCGAGGGAGGTGTGTGTGATACATGGGGCCCTGTGTGTGTGAAGCAGGGAAGAAGGGAGGGGGACAGAATGAGGTGTATGAGTGCGAGGGAGGTGTGTGTGATACATGGGGCCCTGTGTGTGTGAAGCAGGGAAGAAGGGAGGGGGACAGAATGAGGTGTATGAGTGCGAGGGAGGTGTGTGTGATACATGGGGCCCTGTGTGTGTGAAGCAGGGATGCAGGGAGGGGGACAGATGAGAGGATGAGAGATTGTACTTAATGATGGGAGCTAGTTGTATTTGTGTTGATACATGTAACACATGGGTTGGGTTTTTGTATGTTTTTGTTGATAAGATGGTCTGTGTATGTTATGCATATGTTCTTGTATGTGAGAGAGATTGTGAAGACCCATCAGTGTTTGCGAATGAAAATAGTTTGCTTGCCTTATCAATACTTATGTGCTGGTCTTTGTTTCTTAAAAATGGATGTGTATCCCCCAGAAAGAATCCCTGTTTCTTCTTCAAAATCTTCACTTTATTTTGAGTCCATTTTTTCAATTAGTCATATCTGTCTTCTTTTTTAAAATTATTGGACATGTCGAAAAGAGGAAAGTGTGTTGATAATCTGGTATGACAAGGTGTGGCAGGCACATATTATTATGTGAGGAGAACAGAGAGATTTGGGAGTGGTATTCTACCCAGACATGTTGTATACAGGTAGGTGTGTGTGTGTGTGTGTGTGTGTGTTTGTGTGTGTGTGTGTGTGTGTGTGTGTGTGTGTGTGTGTGTGTGTGTGTGTGTGTGATGGTCTTGTCTTGTGAGAATAATTTGTGCTCAGACTGGATGTAGCTGCAAAAGCTCACAGTTGTTCCAGAAACTCTCTTGCCAGGATTAATGCTTGCTTTATGCCATTGATCGATTTCATTAATGGCTTACTTTCTTTGAGGAGCTCCAAGCTTTCTCTTTCCCAACTTATGTCCATGCATGCCTGTTGATTTCAAGTGGTCTGTGCATGTACATGAATGTGCACCGCATGATATGTGGATGATCCCTTGGTAACTTTCATTCTGCTGGTGAACTCCTAAATCTAACCATCTACTGATAACTTTTTTGGCAGGAGAGCATTGATGTCTTAATGCTGAAAGCAGATTTCAGGACAAGTTAATACCAGTGACAGTGTGATTACAGTAAGATGGCAGTTTGAAGTTAATGTTCACTTTTTATCCCCCCGTGCTAAGGATAAAGATGCTATTTTTATTACAAAACATTAAAAAGTTATTTAGTCAAGGTTTTTCAATTTGTCACAAATCAAAAGGGTGAGAGTGCGCATGATTAAGCTCCAGTATATGGGTAGACAGCTGCAATATCAAAGCTAGCACCTTTTTCTTTACTTGTGATATGGCATATCTGTGATATGGTTGAACTGTAGGCTATAGTTTGTAGTATTGTATGGTTGCCAATTTATTTAATTACTAAATGATTTAATGTATCATTATAACTACACTGAAATGTTATGCACTTGTAGTGTAGATACTTAATTTTGCTTGCTGTTGTGAAAATGTATGTAAACTAAAGCCAAAAAAAAAAGAAAGTATAATGAACTAGTCTTCATGTGCAGGGTAGTCAGTAAAGAAGTCAAATTGCATTTTTGAACTAAATATATATGTTAAAATATTAAATAAGGTTTGATGAAATATTTGATTATTTAGCCTCGATAGTGAGATCACTTTTTTCACAGATATTTGCATGAATTTGACTGGCTCAGTATTTGAAGATGCAGTAATCGTATTGAAGCTGATCAGACTTCTAAGCAAATGTAGTGGAAGGGAGTTAGTGGTGCCTATTTAGTCCAGTTTAAGTAAGGATATGAGGAATTAGTACAGAAGCTTGAAAAAATATGCACAGGATTATTCTGCCTCTATAGTGTTTGTCTTGTATCAGCTTGGGTTTCCTGCATAGGGCTCAACTGGTTGTGGTGGTCCAATCATTAAGGAAACAATGAGATGGGTCAAGGTTTCTCACACCTCTCTGGCAGAAGGATGTCCTGGAGCTGTGGAAGGTGCATTTTCCTTGCTTCCATCTTGTCCCAATCCTGATAGGCACCAGCTTAGGGCTAGGGATGGCATGCAGGTTGCAAGAGCAATGTGGTATGGGGTGGCTTCATAACATTAAGAGCAATGTCTTTTAATTCGTCAACTGGTGAGGATTTACACACAGAGAGAGAGAGAGAGAGAGAGAGAGAGAGAGAGAGAGAGAGAGAGAGAGAGAGAGAGAGAGAGAGAGAGAGAGAGAGAGAGAGAGGGTGTATGTATGTGTGACCATGTATGACAAACCAGGTGAAAATCTCTGAAACTGTGATTTTATTTGTTTGTTTAGTTTTTTTTAAGCAAGCACCTGCACAATTGTCAATGAGTTAATTGATTTTTATTCTCTGTAGCTGTACACAAAAGTGAAGAGAGAGAAAAGTCAGTCAAATATGTGAAAGATATGCTTTTTTCTGGATTTCATGTTAGAAACTTACTCATTTTGAGGTTGAATAATCTGAGTTATCATTTCTGATACCTTGGCCTGGTTTTCTCATGCACATTCCACACATGTGCATGCATGGGTTTATCCAGAGGTATATGTGTTTGCATTCATGCATGCATGTGCACATGTGCACTACATGCATGGATGCATGAGTGCATCCTGTGTGCTGGTTTGCCAGTCAGTGAGTGTGGGCATGTTGCCTGATGTCAAGGTTGTTGGTTTGCCGTGCAGCGCTAGGGCATCGTAGGGGGGGCTCTCATGGTACCCCCATCCTGGTGACATCCGCCCCGGGCCCCTCCCAGTCTCCAGTGCCAGGTGAGGACAGCAGGTGGTGCCAAGGTCTCCCCCTACATACCCACTTCCTCTCTTGCACTCTTTCTCACATTGGAAATTTTGTCCCTCTTGAGAACCCTGAGAAACGTATATGTACGTATGTGAGAATTTGTTGTGGGTTTTTTTCCCCTCCCAGAAGTTCAAATTCGATAATTTTGGTCACTGCTTTGGATGTATTCTGCTTTTTGATAGTGTATGGATTTTTGTCAATCTGCACTGTCTTTGGGCTTGTGGGGTTAGAGACATTTTGAGTAACAGTGAGAATAGTCATGTCTCACTACTATATATAATCTTGAGTAAGAAAGTATTAATTGAAAGAACTGAAAACTGCTAACTTATTCTGATCATTTCTAAATATCTTGGGAAAAGCATATGCAAATTAACTTACATTGAAATCAGTTGTAACGACGCTGCAGCCCATTGGGATGCTAAGTATGTAGGGTAGTGCTTGGAAAGTTTCAAGTTGGAATTTTAAATTGTATTTTCTGTTATTGCCTCAGTAAGTAACAAACATATCTACCCTCTCTTTTCCCCATACAGTATTCACTGATTAACTTTTAAGTGGCCAGTATTACAGCTTATTAGTGAAAGTGAATACTATTCTCAGAATGTGTTGGTGCAAGTTTACGAATAAGTACCTAAAAACAGTAGTAGTTGATCATTTCTGTAGTAACTGTGATATGAGAACAGCATAGAGTACAAGCATTTGTAAAAGCATTAATAAATGGGAAGAGGAGGAATTGAGTCTAAAGAAGGACAGGATGCATGTGGCATCTAGTTGGATACACTTAATGAAGATTTGTTAACATATGGGAAGGATGGTCGTCTACTTGTTAGGCAAAGTTCTCTATCAACCAGCATGGTAAAATTGTTTACTGAGAAGTATGAAGTCACGGGGTGTTCAGGTTTTCATAGCTAAGCATTGACAAATCTTTACCAAAGCATGTGTTTTCCAAATGACTATGTAGCAGAATGATTTCAGCATGTGTGGATTTCAGTAACTTTACATATCAGTTATTAAGAAGGCATGTGGTCTTCAGTGTGAAAATTTAGCATGTTCTGAGAAAGTGTAGCCCTTTATTCACTATGCCAGCATGCATGGGCACTGTACCATACAACGTTTGTCAGTTCAGCTTGGTGAACACTAGTGCCCTTACACTGCCTTTGTACAGCATGCTGATATTGTGGCATTCCTTCTTGTTGTTGTTGTTGATGATGATGGCCCTGTGCCCATGCAGGGCTGGGTCGTTACAGCTCCCATGATGCCCTGGTCTCCTATACCACCTCCCCCCAGCACCTTGCCCCTGCTCCTAGCATTGTCATCTCCTCAGGTACCCTGCACTCCAAACCTTCCTTCCCCACTGACCGCTGCCCTAGGTGTCTGCCTGCCTGTCTGCTTGTCTGCCTGCCTACCTGCCTGCCTGAATGCCTACCTGCCTGCCTGCCTGTCAGCCAGCCTGTCTGCCTGCCTGTATGCCTACCTGCCTGCCTGCCTGTCAGCCAGCCAGCCTGTCTGCCGGCAAGAATGCCTTCTTGCTTTACAGACTTCTTTCTTAGCTTCCTTCCTTCTGCCCACCTGTCTCACTGCCTGCATGACAACCAACCTTGCTGCCTTGCCTTCACCCATGCTGCTTGTTTGATGTTACCTGCCTGTTCCTTAGCTGTACGACTGGCAGCTTGCTTCTCTGCCTGCTTCACAGCCTGCCTTGCCTGCTCCATAGCCTGCTTCTATTCTGCATCAATCCATCCATCCTTCCTTCCTATCTGGCTGTTGGCTTTGTGTCCTGCATTTTGTCCTTCTATCTACCTTGTCTTTATCTTCCTTCCTCACTCCATACGTGTATGTGTAGCACTGTTGTATCACTTGGTGTCGGTGCTTTTTTCCTGACAGCTGCCTGTCACACATTAGGCATACCAAAAAATTGTTTCAGGTGACAAGGGGAAAAAAAGTAGGTAGGTAGGAACTTCTTTTTTTTGGTTCTAAGAAAGGTTGCCATTTTGAAGGCATGTATAACTATAAACTGTGTTTTATGTACCCAAAACTGATGTAGAGTACACTAGGAAAACTGTCTTTTACACGTATAATGTAATTGAAGTTATTATCTATTCTAGGAAGGATTGACTAATTATAGGTGTGCACTCTGTGTGTGTGTGTGTGTGTGTGTGTGTGTGTGTGTGTGTGTGTGTGTGTGTGTGTGTGTGCATGTGTGTGTGTGTGTGAGATACTTTTACAGAACCCCCCCCAAAAAGGAGGGGGCATAGGGTCAGCAGCAAAAGTAAGGGTTCTTCGGTGAAAGGAACACACAACTTTTTTCTTTGGCCTTAAGCCTACCTCCCAACCTGCCTGACTGTCTGCCTAAAATTCTGCATTACATATTTGTTTTTTTTGTCCACATTATGTCCTGCCTTTGTAGTGCTTTCTGCAGGAGTGGAGTGCTCGTGCCCTAAAATGCCCTTCCTTCTGATTTGACCTGGATCTCAATCCATCCTCCATGACTGCTTACCTTCCTCCTTTCACTGCATGAATTTCACCATGCATGGTTCTGTTCTTGTAGGCTGATTATTTTCTCCATCCTTTGCTGTTTCCCCTTCTGCCTTTTAACTAATGGTATCTTTTCTCCGTCTCTCTTCAATCCTTCTTCATGCTCATCACCTCTTCCAGTTCCACCTTCTCTGACTTTCTGACTCTGTCTGGCTTTGTAGCCCTGCATCTTGCCTCCCCACCTATGTAGCTGTATTGGATGTCGCCCTGTATCTTGCCTCCCCACCTCTGTAGCTGTATTGGATGTCGCCCTGTATCTTGCCTCCCCACTTCTGTAGCTGTATTGGATGTAGCCCTGTATCTTGCCTCCCCACCTCTGTAGCTGTATTGGATGTAGCCCTGTATCTTGTCTCCCCACCTCTGTAGCTGTATTGGATGTCGCCCTGTATCTTGCCTCCCCACCTCTGTAGCTGTATTGGATGTCGCCCTGTATCTTGCCTCTCCACCTCTGTAGCTGTATTGGATGTCGCCCTGTATCTTGCCTCCCCACCTCTGTAGCTGTATTGGATGTCGCCCTGTATCTTGCCTCCCCACCTCTGTAGCTGTATTGGATGTAGCCCTGTATCTTGCCTCCCCACCTCTGTAGCTGTATTGGATGTCGCCCTGAATCTTGCCTCCCCACCTCTGTAGCTGTATTGGATGTAGCCCTGTATCTTGCCTCCCCACCTCTGTAGCTGTATTGGATGTAGCCCTGTATCTTGCCTCCCCACCTCTGTAGCTGTATTGGATGTAGCCCTGTATCTTGCCTCCCCACCTCTGTAGCTGTATTGGATGTAGCCCTGTATCTTGCCTCCCCACCTCTGTAGCTGTATTGGATGTCGCCTTGTATCTTGCCTCCCCACCTCTGTAGCTGTATTGGATGTAGCCCTGTATCTTGCCTCCCCACCTCTGTAGCTGTATTGGATGTAGCCCTGTATCTTGCCTCTCCACCTCTGTAGCTGTATTGGATGTCGCCTTGTATCTTGCCTCCCCACCTCTGTAGCTGTATTGGATGTAGCCCTGTATCTTGCCTCCCCACCTCTGTAGCTGTATTGGATGTAGCCCTGTATCTTGCCTCCCCACCTCTGTAGCTGTATTGGATGTCGCCCTGTATCTTGCCTCCCCACCTCTGTAGCTGTATTGGATGTCGCCCTGTATCTTGCCTCCCCACCTCTGTAGCTGTATTGGATGTAGCCCTGTATCTTGCCTCCCCACCTCTGTAGCTGTATTGGATGTAGCCATGTATCTTGCCTCCCCACCTCTGTAGCTGTATTGGATGTCGCCCTGTATCTTGCCTCCCCACCTCTGTAGCTGTATTGGATGTAGCCCTGTATCTTGCCTCCCCACCTCTGTAGCTGTATTGGATGTCGCCCTGTATCTTGCCTCCCCACCTCTGTAGCTGTATTGGATGTAGCCCTGTATCTTGCCTCCCCACCTCTGTAGCTGTATTGGATGTAGCCATGTATCTTGCCTCCCCACCTCTGTAGCTGTATTGGATGTAGCCCTGTATCTTGCCTCCCCACCTCTGTAGCTGTATTGGATGTAGCCCTGAATCTTGCCTCCCCACCTCTGTAGCTGTATTGGATGTAGCCATGTATCTTGCCTCCCCACCTCTGTAGCTGTATTGGATGTAGCCCTGTATCTTGCCTCCCCACCTCTGTAGCTGTATTGGATGTAGCCCTGTATCTTGCCTCCCCACCTCTGTAGCTGTATTGGATGTAGCCCTGTATCTTGCCTCCCCACCTCTGTAGCTGTATTGGATGTCGCCTTGTATCTTTGAGCGCTTTGAGTCTCACTGAGTGGGAGTATCGCGCGGTATAAGAGTGATTTAATAATAATAATAATAAGTATCTTGCCTCCCCACCTCTGTAGCTGTATTGGATGTAGCCCTGTATCTTGCCTCCCCACCTCTGTAGCTGTATTGGATGTAGCCCTGTATCTTGCCTCTCCACCTCTGTAGCTGTATTGGATGTAGCCCTGTATCTTGCCTCCCCACCTCTGTAGCTGTATTGGATGTAGCCCTGTATCTTGCCTCCCCACCTCTGTAGCTGTATTGGATGTAGCCCTGTATCTTGCCTCCCCACCTCTGTAGCTGTATTGGATGTAGCCCTGTATCTTGCCTCCCCACCTCTGTAGCTGTATTGGATGTCGCCTTGTATCTTTGAGCGCTTTGAGTCTCACTGAGTGGGAGTATCGCGCGGTATAAGAGTGATTTAATAATAATAATAATAAGTATCTTGCCTCCCCACCTCTGTAGCTGTATTGGATGTAGCCCTGTATCTTGCCTCCCCATCTCTGTAGCTGTATTGGATGTAGCCCTGTATCTTGCCTCCCCACCTCTGTAGCTGTATTGGATGTAGCCCTGTATCTTGCCTCTCCACCTCTGTAGCTGTATTGGATGTAGCCCTGTATCTTGCCTCCCCACCTCTGTAGCTGTATTGGATGTAGCCCTGTATCTTGCCTCCCCACCTCTGTAGCTGTATTGGATGTAGCCCTGTATCTTGCCTCCCCACCTCTGTAGCTGTATTGGATGTCGCCCTGTATCTTGCCTCCCCACCTCTGTAGCTGTATTGGATGTAGCCCTGTATCTTGCCTCCCCACCTCTGTAGCTGTATTGGATGTCGCCCTGTATCTTGCCTCCCCACCTCTGTAGCTGTATTGGATGTCGCCCTGTATCTTGCCTCCCCACCTCTGTAGCTGTATTGGATGTAGCCCTGTATCTTGCCTCCCCACCTCTGTAGCTGTATTGGATGTAGCCCTGTATCTTGCCTCCCCACCTCTGTAGCTGTATTGGGTGTAGCCCTGTATCTTGCCTCCCCACCTCTGTAGCTGTATTGGATGTAGCCCTGTATCTTGCCTCCCCACCTCTGTAGCTGTATTGGATGTAGCCCTGTATCTTGCCTCCCCACCTCTGTAGCTGTATTGGATGTAGCCCTGTATCTTGCCTCCCCACCTCTGTAGCTGTATTGGATGTAGCCCTGTATCTTGCCTCCCCACCTCTGTAGCTGTATTGGATGTCGCCCTGTATCTTGCCTCCCCACCTCTGTAGCTGTATTGGATGTTGCCCTGTATCTTGCCTCTCCACCTCTGTAGCTGTATTGGATGTAGCCCTGTATCTTGCCTCTCCACCTCTGTAGCTGTATTGGATGTAGCCATGTATCTTGCCTCCCCACCTCTGTAGCTGTATTGGATGTAGCCCTGTATCTTGCCTCCCCACCTCTGTAGCTGTATTGGATGTAGCCCTGTATCTTGCCTCCCCACCTCTGTAGCTGTATTGGATGTCGCCCTGTATCTTGCCTCCCCACCTCTGTAGCTGTATTGGATGTCGCCCTGTATCTTGCCTCCCCACCTCTGTAGCTGTATTGGATGTAGCCATGTAGCTTCCCTGTATCAGTGGTTTTAATGATGTTAGGTTCAAGGCAAAACTATTTTTGGGTAACAGCATCTTTGTTCTGTTGTATGCTCATACTCTCCTAAAGACATGCTGTTTGAGATTTTAGGAACACTGTTTAGTGTCTTTTCTTTTAGGAAAAATGTTTTAAATGAATTCATAAAATTGTACATGGTGCTGGCAGAAGTTGGACTTGTGAAAACCACTGCTAACACCATGTCCAGGGGACTATACTACTGAATGTTCAGCAGCAGCTGCTATAATTCTGCATGCAACTCATTTTGATTTACTTTCTCTGTCTTGCAACTCATAGTCTGTGGGGGGTGTTTTTTGCTTCACATTTTGAAGTAAAAACGTTTTAACTCACTGGCAACGTAGGTTTTTGAAGCATTTTCAAAAATCTAACAAAAATAGAAAGCCATGAAATAATGACAAAAGCTATATATCAAATAAAAGATATTTATTCACTTAATTCAAACAAATCATGATCAAAATGTTTCAATGTGCATGATTTGAGTTTTATCTACTGAAATAATGCATGTAATCAGCAAAACAAAAAAACTAAAAAAAAGTTCAAAAATCGTCAGTCAAGTTGCAAGAATTGAAAAATGCTGGAATGGTGCCTTCAAAAAAAAAAAAAATCTGAAATGCAAAAACAATGCCAATATATTTACCTATATTCTGATAGCATTTGCAATATAAAAAAGGCACCTAGAAAAGAAAAATCACTATATAAATTGATAGATTTTCACGGAAAAGTAGTTGTCGGCCATTTTTGCAAAACATAGGGTGTTCACATAAAAAATTCACTGATTCAAACTCCCCTCAAAAGAAATCACAAAGAAAGGTAACTCACTGTGGAAATGTGGTCCTTACATAATTCTAAACTGGAGTTGCCTTCCTTAGACCATTCGTGAGAATACAGGAATTTTTTGTTCCTAACGCCCCATATGGGGCGTTACGTTGCCAGAGAGTTAAAGATGCTTTGATACTGTAGAAGCAGATATAGATCTGTCTGTGATGAAAAATATTTTGCCACTGATCCACTCGGAAGTAGTTGCATGTGCCAGTTTCTGTGATTTCGTGGCTGCCCTGCCTGCCTCCCTTGTTGGTTAGAGGGTTTCGCCTGCTGATGCTAGTCTACTAGTGTGCTGTGTTGTGATGTTCATCTTTTGGTGATGGACCGTTTGTGTGTGCAGTGTTTGCTGTGTTGTCTGACGTCAGTGGGAGTGGCTGTGAAAATGGATGTTGTGTGAGGCCTACTGAGGGATGTGTGTTGAATGCACACTTGTCATTGGAATGCCTCATACCATGCAGAGGAGTGGCTGTCAAATGAACATTAGGCTTGTTCAGGAGGCGCAGCGCTGCGAAGCGCTGCACGTATTTCACTCCTGAACAGCAATTTTGGGGCGTGATTCACTCAGCCCTGAGCAGCGCTGTGCATCACAGATCTGAGGTGATTCACACGATTTTCAAAATGGCGTCTTCGATCCCGCACTGGCTGTCGATGTGTAAAATAACCCTCAGAAACATTTTGGGACTGGAACGGACTTTATTTGCCCCAAGCGCTCTGTATGCGGGAGTAATGGCAAGTAAGGATGACACAGTAGTGGACTTTATTCATGCAGAATGCATTTAAACATGCATTAACGATGTCTGTGGCAAAGAAAACACTTTCTTAGCGTCTAGCAGCACAACATGCAGCGCAGAAGATTTACCTCCCTTTTAACAAGTGAAGCGCTGCACTACATCTGTAGGTGTTCAGGAGAGGCAAAGAGCGCTCGATTGCCAGCATGAAGCACTCATGCAGCGCTTTGTACTCCTGAACAAGCATATTGTGTCAAACTTGTAGTTGCTATGTTTGAAGTGTATGCACTAGTTGGTAAAGGTTGTGATGATGGATATCTTGTATGCAATATGCCCAGTGTTATAGTAAGCTGCAAATGCTTGTAATGGTTTGGGTGGTGTGTAGTGATAAACTATGTCTGTGTGTTCTATGTGTCATGGCACATTGATGGCAAGTCAAGGACTTACTGAGGATGAGAGTCATCACAAATATACATAAGCATCAGCTGCCACTTTTCAAGATAACATCCAACTGAAGCCACCACAAAATGCATTCTTTCTTTTCCTTATTTCACGGGGTTTTCAGAGTAAGGCATAATGATTTTATGGAGAGAAAAAAAAATAATTGGACATTTTCTCTTTCCTTTTCTCACTTCCCCCATGCACACACACACACACACACACACACATACACACACACACACACACACACACACACACCTCCCAAACACACACACACACACACACACACTCCCAAAGTCACGCACACACACACACACACACCAAACACCTTTTTAAAAAATCCATTAAATTCATTTATGAACTTAGAGCAGCATTTTTGTGGCAGTGCTGATTGATGCTCCTTTCATTTGCTGGAGCCCCTGGTAACTGGGCATTTATGGCCAGCCTCAGTAGCTCAGCCATGTACTATATGCCTACTTTGAAAGTCTGCACATGGAATTTTGCACACACACACACACACACACTCGCACACACATACACATACACACACACACACACACACACACACACACACACATTTACACACACACACACACACACACACATTTACACACACACACACACACACACACACAATGGCAAGCTTGAGTTTGGTCACCAGACAGACATCTTCAGTAAGTCAAGGCACCAGGATTCTGCTCATTTGCTTTATTGGACCAGTCATTTTAAAAGTGTACAAACGTCTAATGCTTTTTCACATGCGTAGAAACTGCCACATAAACTTTATGATAAAGAGTGAGAGAGTTTGTGGCCAAACGAGCTGAATAGCATAGGACTGAAGGTATTGGCGCAAGAGGGTTGCTACCAAAGCAAAGAAAAACATGTATTGCTTATGAGAGGTATGTTGCAGTGGCTTCTTTAGGACTTTTTCAGTTTGAGTACTGTGGTTTCTCCTGTTGTGAAGCATCAGTAAGATTCATAGTTGTCAGTGTGTAGTGTAGGCTGGAGATGCACTTACTTGCCTTTGTATACAACCACAATTATGTGTATGTGAGAGAGAGAGAGAGAGAGAGAGAGAGAGAGAGAGAGAGAGAGAGAGAGAGAGAGAGAGAGAGAGAGAGAGAGAGAGAGAGAGAGAGAGAGAGAGAGAGGGGGGGGGAGGGTTGGAAGGATGGGTTATTGTTATGTGTATTGTTGAAAAATGATCTGCTTTACCTTGTGGCTTTTGCCTCTTTTGGGGTGTGATGCAGTTTTCCTCTGCTTTTTATACCCACCCTTGTATTTTTCTGTAGTTGTACGTAGTATCTTGAAGTAGAAAGTTTCTCACTACCTTCTTGCAATATTCATTGTTTTATTACATTTGTGTAAACTATTCCACCAATTCTCATTTGTTTCATGTTTGCAATGACTTTAACTTGTCAAAAGTGTTTTTTAGAATGAATGTGCTGATAAATTCTATGTGCATGTCTTTTAAGTTTACTTGGTCCTTAATGCTGTAAATGGAAAAGTTGTTTTGTCACTCATTTGTTGTCATGCTTTGGGAAAAATTCTGGACAGGAGTTGTCCTAGGCATGCACAGTATCTCATGAATAGGTACTTAATCTGAGCATTGTTGTTTTGCGCATAAAATGTGCCTTGTACTGCATGACATGTATGCATGAAATGTATGCTCTTAGCAGATTGTCACTTACAGGTGATGAAGGAATGTTCAGCCAAGAGTTTAAGGCAATTTAATTTGTAGTAGTTGTAGAAAATGGTTTTCATGTTTAGGAATACATAAAAATATTTTAAAAGGGGAAACATAGTTCCATAGTCTAGGCTTCAGAATGTTTCAACTCAGTAGTTCAGCTGCTTGTATTAAAGTTGTTAAACCTGTGTGTGAAATGCAACTAATCTAGTGAAACTGCATTGGACTTAACTTTCTCATCTGCTTCACATATATTACTTTAAATCATTTTTCAGTCTTTTTTCTTATACAAGAAGACAATTTTTCATGAAAAGAGGAGACTAAACCTCTATCTATCATATGTGATTGAAGTGAGCACCAGTGGAAAAGCTACATCTTACTTTACTTAGCACTGATTATCAGTGGCCAAATAGAATTGTCTCAAGAGACTGGCCACTTACTGAGTACAGTAAGCAAAATGATAGTTGACTAATCTAACACGGGTAGGCTGCAACAGTTCAGGGCATATGGCTGTGGGAGAAAAACTGCTTTTGAAGGCAAGACAAATTGTTTGAAAAATTCTAATTGTACTCCTGTGAAAAGCCCAGAGCACTGTGACACAGCCAAGCAGTTCAGGCAGGGCTGGGAACCTAGGCCAGAGTCTTTTCATGCCATTTTTGTGCTCAGGTAACGGCCATCGACGAATTGGCTCAGACGAATATGGCCGCATCCACAGTGGCTACGGATCCACTTCGAACCTCCCTCCTTCCCGCCCACCACCCCGTCTTTCCTCACCCCGCACCTACCCCCAGCTGAGCCAAGAGGCCCACCACGCCATCTCTCCCCCTTACCGCTCTGCCTCCCACCCCCCCACCTCTGCAGCCCTCAGCCAGGTATCCGAGCCTCCCCCCATCCCTGCCCGCACCACCACTCAGCACCGCTCATCTTGGGGACCAGATTTGGACCAAGTGGCCATCTCACACGTGGACAGTGTCTGCCGCCTGGAAAACAGGAGTGAGTGGACGTGTCTGTGAGTGAAGTCCTCCAGGACTTCCAGTTCTTTGGCTCTGGACTACCAGGCCCTCCCTGCCTCGGCTCAGTGTTCCAGATGTGGACAGGAAGGTTTTTTCTCCTTGCCTTGGGTACCTTTGCCTGAGTCTATAGGAAGATTTCTTTTGGTTATCCCAGTGCTTTTGTGATAGGTTGGGGTGTTGATGCTAGCCTGATGGCAAACAGTTGGTTTTGGGTGCCTTCGTAGTCCCAGTGCTCATAAGCTGGGCTGATTATTGAAAAGTTGCCTTTCTTCTTTTTCCCCCATGTGTTTTTGTTGAAAGGTTTTGTGATGTACTTAGTAGACTGCACAGGAACTGCAGGGCGGGCAGGCTTGTTGTCTCATGCACCAGTGGAGCACTGCTCATTGCCCACCTCATTAATTCGTTTTTATTTGTAGTTTAGTGAGGTTTTTAGATGGTATGGAATGAATTATTTGCATTATTTGGTTGGGGTGGGGGTGGGGGGTGAGGGGGTGGCTTTGTTTTGTGTTTGAAAAAAGGAAAACTTTGTCTAGTTCCGTATGATGCTTTCATTTGCATCTAGCATAATGAAAAGGAAATTGTGTGTATATTTAAATTTCACTAGGTTTGTTCTGATTGGCATGGTTCAGGTTTATAGCAATGCCCCTCATTGGGTTTTGAAGAGTAGAATTGTACAAGAAATTTAATTTCAGAATGATTCCTATTTGCATATCTTAGAATTGTATAGCACAAGTAACCATGCCTTTTAAAAGTAGAATGTGAAATTCTCAGCATGGAAGAGAACTTGCTTTTGGATGGAGCATTTTGGCATTTCAGATTGTGAGGAACCATAGAGAAGGCTTCATAGCATTTTGAGCTGTCCAGTGATTGTTTTATTTGCATTTTGGTAGCTGGCAAGGGAACTATGCTTTGGTCTTGCTGCCAAACCTTGTCTTGACTGTGGAAATGGAAAGTCCCATGCAGTGTAGTACAGGTGTGCATGGAATGGGAATGCAGGCTTACATAGCAGGACTTGTAATGCAAGGTAGCGCATAGTCTTCTAGGATGCAGTTGCATATTCCTCTGTGTGGTTTGCTTCCTCTTGTCTTGTTGCTTGTTTTCTAGTGAATCAGTTGTTGTTTTTTAATGGGTTTGGTCAGCCTATGGCAGTGCTTACATTGCTGCTTCTAGTCTTGATGGACTTTGGTTCCCAGGTTGGCCCTCTAGCTAGCTCTGTGTGCTTCTTGTCTGTGAAGTGACCTGTCCTAGATTCTTTCATGTATCAGGATGTCATGAGTTGATGGGCTTGTCTTGATTTTGTGTATTTTTTTTTAAATTTTTGATATTTGAATATTCTGCCCGGCTACATTCTTTTGGCTTCTTTGATTTTGTGGCTTTGCGATTGTCATGGTCAATTTTAATCTGTTTTTGCATGGTCATCATCAGCCCAGCTGCTGTTAGGAATTTGATTGTATAGCTGTCTCTCAGACTTTCTTTCTACTGCTGCAAGACAGTATGTCTGTCTGCTTCCTCTGCTTTCAGCCCAACCATCTGTCTATCCATCCATATCCTCATTTGAGTAGCTGTCTCACTACCCTTCTGCCTGCCTGTACATCTGCCTATCTCTCTCTCTATCTAGTTGTGAGAAAATGAGAGAGAGAGAGAGAGAGAGAGAGAGAGAGAGAGAGAGAGAGAGAGAGAGAGAGAGAGAGAGAGAGAGAGAGAGAGAGAAACTGTCTGTCTGTGTGTGTGTGTGTGTGTGTGTGCCCTACGTCACCCCCAACCCTCCCTCTGCCTCTGCCTCTGTCTCTGTCTCTGTCTCTCTGCCTCTGTCTCTCTGCCTCTGTCTCTGTCTCTGTCTCTCTGCCTCTGTCTCTGTCTCTCTGCCTCTGTCTCTGTCTCTCTGCCTCTGTCTCTCTGCCTCTGCCTCTGTCTCTGTCTCTCTGCCTCTGTCTCTGTCTCTCTCAGTCTCTGCCTCTGTCTCTGTCTGTCTGTCTGTCTGTCTGTCTGTCTGTCTGTCTGTCTGTCTGTCTGTCTGTCTGTCTGTCTGTCTGTCTGTCTGTGTCTGTCTGTCTGTCTGTCTGTCTGTCTGTCTGTCTGTCTGTCTGTCTGTCTTTCTCTCTCTCTCTCTCTCTCTCTCTCTCTCTCTCTCTCTCTCTCTCTCTCTCTCTCTCTCTCTCTCACACACACACACACACACACACACACACACACACACACACACACACATACATACATACATACACACACATTCCCCTCTGTGTTCCCTACTCCTCTCTTCCGACCTTATCCAGAATACTTTGAGATGGAGATGTTTGTGGCAGCTGGGGTTTAACTGTGACAGTTTCACCCCTGGGTTGTTTTCAGTGTGGGACCAGCCATCCCTGTTCCACCACCTATTCCTGGACTTCCAGTTGCAGGTATGATCTGTGGATGTTGATCCCAATAACCATGTCCTGTCTACTGAGTACTGAGTAGATGTTTGAACACCTTCCCTGTGTAACAGACAAGGCAGGCTGCTCAATTGTACTATTTCCATTTCTTCAAACACAAAGTCTTCGCCTCCTAAGTGATTACTGTGATGATTTCTCTCGGACCATTTGAGACTGGTGTATGTTTGGAGTGGTCTATGAGTGCGGCATGGCCCAAATAAAGGGCAGTTCAGTGTATTTGTAGCTTCTCGTCAATCTGTCCCTATGTGTTTTTGAATTGTGTGGAAAGGCTTTGTTGACAAGTGTACATAAACATGATGAAGTGTCACCTGATGTCAAGTGTATTCATCTCTGAGCTTTATGGCTTCCTTGCAGATTAGGAGAGGAAGTTGAATCCTGAAGTGCTGGTCAATATCTGTTATGAACATGACTCCACAAGATTAGATAATGGAAAAGAGGACAGGTTTACATCTGACTAAACTTTTCACCTGATGCCAGTGGAGTGTCTGGTGGGTGGTCTGATCTTGTTGGGAAAAAGTGTTGAGCATATCTACATTAGAACCTGCTATGTGTGGGAAGTCATGCCTGGAAAACAGCGACTGCATTTACTGAGTATGGGATTTCTCTGTTTGTTGCAGCCCTTGGCCCCCTACCCTCAGAATGGGGAGTCCATGGCAATTTATGAGGAACATCTCAAGGTAAGCAGTTTTTGTCTTGAATGTGATGCCCTGTGCCCCACATGCTGTCATTCCCTTACCAATTCTTGCTGCCAGCAAAGGTATGGGCTAGTTCTTCAGTTTTCCCACTTGAACTCATTGTTTTAAATCTATCAACCATGTGAGAAACACAGCAGGCAGCACTGTGTATTCTCTACTGTTGTATAAAGTGCTGCTTATGATAATTTAATAATTCATTGGGCATCAGCATTGCCAAGAATTTAAATGTTTCTCAGAGATGTGACCCTCCATCACAAAATGAGTCACTCATTGCATTTTGAACATTTTGATATCTGTATTTTTTCAAAAAGAGCACACAAGCTTCTCAATGGTGCAATAATCATGAACATATGACTACCCTACATGATTTCACATGACTTTGAAGATCGACACCCTAAAAATACGTTTTTTGAGAAAAACGCGTTTTAAGTTTACATTCATTATTCCCCCTTTTTCCCTAACAACCCTTATTCTAGACATGCAATTTTCCACAGAGATGAAGCAGTGGTTTTTGGCTTTGGTTGGCAGCCTAGGTTATTCCCCCGTTGATGTGTTTGCAGTGGTGGCTACGAAACTTTGAGAAAATGCTTGATGTTGATGATCGGTTCACGGACGTTTTCTTGTAAATGATTTACCACCACACTCAAAAAACATCATAAAGCATACTCTTACATGTTGATTTCAAACACGAAACTTACTCATACAATGAAGAAGGGACTAGAGAAGCAAAAAACCCAAAATCTCGCAGTCGACCACTACAACCCCCACCTCCTTTGTGGGCGGTTAGCGCAAAATGACTCGACTGCGCAACCGACTCATTTAGCGATGGAGAGTCACATATCATTAGCCCCAGAAATTGAATATCTATATTATTAGTATGCTGCTGATGGCTAGTAAAGTTAAGTTAAATGCAACCTTTATCATATAATGTGCTTGCAATGCTGTCAAGACACACACCATCCACACAGACGTACGTGTAAATGTAAAGGTGCAAGGCCCAGGAATCTCTAAATTTCCATAGTAATGACATGATCTCAGCACAGTATTTTACTGTGGGCATTCTCACCAGCCCTGCCCTGGACCCAGAGGAAGTGTGTATTTTGTCCTGCCCTGGACCTAGAGGAAGTGTGTATTTTGTCCTGCCCTGGACCTAGAGGAAGTGTGTATTTTGTCCTGCCCTGGACCTAGAGGAAGTGTGTATTTTGTCCTGCCCTGGACCTAGAGAAAGTGTGTATTTTGTCCTGCCCTGGACCTAGAGGAAGTGTGTATTTTGTCCTTGCAGCTTGCTAAGGAGTACCTGAATGTGCAGCGGGAGATCTCCTACCTGACGCAGCGAAAGTGAGTGCCCCGCCCTTTTACTTTTCTCGCTGTGTGAACTGCTGACTGACACATGCAGCATGGCTGTTCATTTTCCAAGCTCATTAATGTTAATGCTCTTTTCCATGTGGGGACGGACACTCTGAAGACCTTATACTTGTGTAGTTTTTGTGAAAATGTTTAAACCTGGAGCCTGAACATTTTCCATTGTGGCTGTTACAGGACCAGTACTCTGATTAACTTTAACTAATAGGTTGTCTAGGGAAACACGATACCATCCTGTAACATTTACCCATCTTCCCTGCTGTTAAGGACGAACTAGACAACAGAGAAAATTAGAGTAGACATCCACAATTCAACTGACTTTACTGATGATTAAAAAGATAGATAATGGTTGCTAAATAATCACTCAATCCTAACTTAGCCAGCCAGCCTATACTAAAACGTTTAACTTATCTGGGAAGAGAGAGTTCAAGACTGCTCAGGGGGTTGACCCTGGCGGTTGTTGTTCAACGGGTGAGGTGACGACTGACACAAGGTGTGGGTCTTGGGAGAAGGGAGGGTTGGGACGGCATCATCCTGGGTCATTAAAGGAGGCCAGGGCGACTCGGAACTGGAGTCCATCAGATTTAGAGGGCAGACGTCAACCGTTCTTCTTCCAGTATGGGCATGACGTTTGTCACCGTAGGTAGCTATGGCCAGCCAACATTGTGCCGATTCAACACTCAAAGTCTCCACCAAGAATTGTGTCTTATAAGGGAGGCTCAGACATTCCATTCTTGAAGCAAATCACATCATTCTGAGATCGGGGATCGTTTCAATTCCATCCGTCCTGTTTCACTCGCGTTCAACGCCCCAACCTCTCGCCCGAGACCAATCTCGCCCCTCTCTTTCTCCAAAAATCATCACGCCGTCCAGAACTGAATATGACGCTGTCAAGCACTGTATGACGTAATCAATGTCAAAGTTTTGTCAAAGCAAAATCATTCTCATTTAGCGCTGTCCACCGTCTCACCACAACAAACTACTTTCTAGGCATGGCTGGTTCTGTAATAACTACATTTATTTGAGGCCTGGGTGGCTTCTACATTCTTAAGTGTCCATTATTTAACACATGCATAAACATGCAACTCATAACAGTATACAGTAGTATAATAAATAGTTCATCATCTGAACACACAGAAAACAGGAAGAAAGGATCACTTTAATGTACACACGAGTAAATCCGTAACCTTGATAAGTTGATTCCACTTGTGTTCAATTCTTACTAATGCGGAAAGGATGTACCGTCACAGTGGCATTATATGAGGACAAGGATAAACTAAATGCAAACTGTATCACAAATTGCTGTGACATGAGCTTGTGCTCTCCTGTCTGTCTATGGACTCCCTATTAAATTAGACATTTTCAGAGAAACTACTTGGTTCAGGAGTTAAAAAAATTATGTGTGGTAGTCTGCTATGACCCTTTCACTGATGTAACTGATAGTCATCTTGACCATACTGCCTTGCATCTTGACACCAGGAACCATAATTTCAAATTTGATCATTTCTTTGTCACTGTTTGAGTAAGGAAGAGAGGGGTGGAGGGGTGGGGTGGGGAGGTGTGTGAGAAGGATGGCTTTGGTGATGGTTGCCCTTTAAATCTGAAGGAGTCTTTTGATGCATTATGACTTGTTGGAGTTCATGGAGTTGGCTCTGCAGGCCTATACATCTCTATTTATATTTTCGCTGTGTGTGTGTGTGTGTCTGTGTGACACTCATACGTTTCCACAGTTTTATTCCGATCGACTTAAAACTTGGAATGGGGTTAGATGTGGGCCAGGGTCAGGTCATGGTGGGGTTAAAAAAAAATGGCGTTGCCATGGTAACCGGAAGTGGGCACAAACAAGATGGCCGCCGAAAACTCAAAGTGCTCCGATTTGACCGAAATTTGGTGTGTGGGTAGGTAAAGTCAGATGATAAAGATCTGTGAATAAATTTTTGGTTACCATGGTTATGTAACGAGAAAAACAAAATGGCGACTGAAGAATTTGGACGATTGTGTTGAAGGCGGCAAAGCCGCCTGAGACACAGGAGTTCCCAGCAACTTAAAAGTTGGTATGGGATGAGGTGTGGGCCGCTTTGTATGTGGCTTTGGCGCTTTGCGCAGTGCCTGGCCGCGAAGCAGCTAGTACATGTATATTTACCTGCATGGAGTTGGCTCTGCAGGCCTATACATACATTTATATATATATTTATCTGCATGGAGTTGGCTCTGCAGGCCTATACTTACATTTATATATATATTTACCTGCATGGAGTTGGCTCTGCAGGCCTATACATCTCTATATATATTTTCGCTGTCTGTCTGTCTGTCTGTGTGTACACGTGTGTGTGTGTGTGTGACACTCATACGTTTCCACAGTTTTATTCCGATCGACTTGAAACTTGGTATGGGGTTAGATGTGGGCCAGGGTCAGGTCAACGTGGGGTTAAAAAAATGGTGTTGCCATGGTAACCGGAAGTGGGCACAAACAAGATGGCCGTCGAAAACTCAAAGTGCTCCGATTTGACTGAAATTTGGTGTGTGGGTAGGTAAAGTCAGATGATGAAGATCTGTGAACAAATTTTTTGGTTACCATGGTTACGTCACAAGAAAAACAAAATGGCGGCAGTGTAAACAATGGACGACTGTGTCGAAGGCGGCGAAGCCGCCTGAGACACAGGAGTTCCCATCGACTTAAAACTTGGTATGGGGTTAGATGTGGGCCGGGGTCAGGTCATGGTGGGGTTAAAAAAAGGTGTCGCCATGGTAACCAGAAGTGGGCACAAACAAGATGGCCGCCGAAAACTCAAAGTGCTCCGATTTGACCGAAATTTGGTGTATGGGTAGGTATAGTCAAATGATGAAGATCTGTGAACACATTTTAGGTTATGGTTACGTAATGAGAAAAACAAAATGGCGGCTGAAGAATTTGGCTTTGTATGTGGCTTTGACGCTTTGTGCATTGCCTGGCCGCGAAGCGGCTAGTACATGTATATATACCTGCTCTGACTGTCTTGACTACCTGTCTGAGCAGCAGTAAGATTCTTCAAAATCGGAAGAAAAAATGCATGCCTTGAGTTGATAGATGAGGGGATGCTTGGTGAATATTAATATCGGAAGAAAAAAATGCATGCCTTGAGTTGATAAATGAGGGAATGCTTGATGAATATTTATGTGAGCGGACAATGCACTTGCTCTTCCAATACTTTGTACATGATGTAAATATATGGTGTTGTACGGTTTCAGACAAGTGTAACATTTCTCATTGAAGATAAAATGCTTGCTCATTCCTATCCTAAGGGTTTCAGATGTTTGATGATATTTGAACTGTCATAGTCACCTTTTTCCTCCTTTTTTTAAATGAGAGGAATGCTCTTTGAAATATCTTGTGAAATGAGAGATAGGAATTATTGTAAAACAATGTTGAAAAAGTTGATACAGATGTAGTTTTCAAGTTGCACCTTGATGAAAGCCAGCACTCCAATGCATGATTAATGCAAATCCAAACCTCTTTCCACACAGACAAGACCTGATCCAGGAGACGGAAAACGAAGCACACAACCAGCAGAGCACCACACATCTAGCAGACGAGTACTCACAGCTGACCAATGAAAATGTATGTATTTTTGTCTGCATCCTTTTCCCATCGTGTTCTCGTTTTCTGTCTCCTTGGTCTGTGTCCTCTTCCTCCATTTTCTTTTCTTTTCTGGCCTCTGTCTTTCTTCTTTCTCCCCTGTCACTCCAATTCACTTTCAGTTCCTTCTCTTCCTCCATTTCATGATCTGTGTCACTCACTCTTGGGTTCATTGCTCCTGCTTATATCATGGATGGGAATTTTCCATTGTTTGGCAGATTTTCACTTTTCGCATTAAGATTTCTCCCTGAGGAAAACAATTCATAAAAGAAAAAATCTGCCCCCAAAAATTCCAGCAAAGACATTTTCACAGAAAATAAGTGTTTCATTTGATTGATCCACCATATTTTGCTTTTACTTCTTCACAGAAATCTGCCGTTGTGCAATCAGAGATGTCTTTGCAGACATCAAAATGGGAGGCTGCTTTTCTCATTTTGGGAGTCAAAATCAATAAGTGAACAATGACAGTGTCAATAATTTTTGTTGATGGAAATGGACAGAGCATGTAAAAAATGGAGACAGGTTTGGTCATAATTTACTCATCCTGATTGCACCATTCTAAAGGTGAAATTGATGAAAAGTGTGTGTTCTGTGTGGACTTTCAAATGCCCTGAAGTATCTGTTTTCTTTGTATATTTTGATTCTGTAGGTCATCACAAATGTTAACTTTTTCAACTACCTTTAGGCCAAACATTGTGGATGAGTTGGCAACCATGTTGTGCAGTAAGTAATTGGTAAAATACCTTGTTTATGGTTTTTCTTTGGTTTTTTGTTTTTTTAATTCTCTGGTGTTTCATATGGGTATTATTTGTTATGTCTAGCAGAAAATCGTGTAAAATTGCCTCCCAATTTATAAAATTCCATAGGAGGGCTTTGTCCCCCTTGGTGCCCCAGCACCCCACCATGGCTGTGGGGTTCCCAGCACCCCACCATGGCTGTGGGGTTCCCTGGACCCAAACCAAAATTTTGACTGTCTTTTTTTGGAGTGGCCAGTTCCCACCCCTGTATGTTGTCTTCTGCACTTTATGCTGCCCGCACCAGCTTTCCCCACTTTTTCTGTCCCTCTCACTGTTCCTGCTCTTTTTGCTGCTGTTCCTTGTGCATTTTGTAAAGCAGTTGTGTCATGCGAGATAATTCAACTGCTGCAGTAGACTTCTTCAACACACAAATTGGGGTTGTGGTAACATGACTGACCCTGTTTTTTCTGCTAACCCTAAACCTTTTTTCAATTGTTAAAAAAAAAAAACAGGAAAAAAACCCAGATGATAAATAATAACCTTCATGCTGTCCCATCTTCCCTACCCTATGAGCACTTGGGGAATCCACTATTTAAGCAGAAAAATGTATTTTCAGTTTTTTTAAAAGACATTTTAATTTCTGTTTTATCTGGCCCCTTGTAAATAAGGAAAGTAAATCTTTAAAAGTTCAGGCTGACCTACAGACAATTTATTGTTGTTGCCGTGTTATCTTAACCACAAATATTTTGTGTGTGGCCCCATTGAAAATGAATCAGCATAGCCTCATATATTCTGAAGCAACTAGTGACTTCATGCCAGTTATTGCAATACATAATGTCTGAATGGTGTTGAGAACCAAATGGGCCACTCATGGGCACCTTTCATTTCTCTGACATTGCTTGTCCATGAATCTTGATGTAGTAATGATGCATAATCCAGTGACCCTTACATGCTAACACCAGCTTTGGTCTCTTTGTGGAGTGGACCACAACACTGAATCTGTGTTATTGTTGTGCTGCAGGAGAGTCTACAGATGGCCTTCACTGAAAACATGGCAACCCTGGATGCCCTGAGGCGAAACACTCAGAACAAGCGCATGGGTGTCAGCTAGCTTCCTTGCCAAGTCATCTCATCAACTCCTAGTTGAGACACCTGGAAAGAGTGGTTTTTGAAGAAGTGAAACTGTCCCCATCTCTTTTGCCTAGAATCTGTTATGGTATAAACCAGGCTTCAGGAAGCTCAAATATTGATGTAAGAAGGAAAACAACATTTCAAACTATGAATTGTTTTGTATTTTGCAAGAGCTTTTGAAAAGTATAGAATCTGGACAGCATGTACCTGATTGGTGCACTCTATGATCAGTTCATCATGAACATTTGAAATACGGGCATCACAGAATGTTTCCACCAGAATTTACTGAGGTCTAATTGCAAGTAATACCAGCACATGCACAAACCAGGCTCTACTGTGGACAGGCAGTGCTACTGCACAACCACTCAAATGCTTCCAACTAAACTGCTTGGGCATGTTTAGTCCAGATTCAACGGTCTTGCAAAATTGTTATTGCGTCAGGGCTGCTGAACGCAAACATGAAATGATTACATCTGTTTTCAGCAATGCATGATTTGCTTTTTACAGATTTTACTTCTGCAATTTTTTTTAAGGAGTCCAAAATTATTAACATACTAGTAGGCTTGTGCCACCAGGAATTTGGAGGTTTTCTTTTCATGTGTTTATTGATTAAATGGGGGGGGGGGGGGGGGATCAGTGAACTTTGGCAATAATTTTTTTTATAGTTTTTAATGTTATGAGCTCTTTACAATGTGTTCTCTAACATTGTGTTAGATTAACTTCTGACACAGGAGATTTCTACAAGCAAGTGGGTTTGCTTGTGTGCTAGTGTCAAACACCCATTACTGGAGAGGCATCTTTATTTTGTGCGCTGGTAGTGGTGATAAGTCTTCAGCCTGCTTGCCTCATGCCTGATTGAAGAGACATCAAGAGGACAGGGACATGTCAGTATTAGCCTGCCATTATTGCCATGAAATGACAGCATGACAATCCAGATTCAAGTCACTAGAACATTTTTCCAGCAAGCGACTCGTCAATTGAGGAGCAAAGTCATGTATTGCTTACTGTGGCAGAACATTGTATTGCTGAGGAATTCAGTGGCTGGAAAAACTGATTGTCAGTTTTACTCTGCAGTCTGGTTTTCTCATGCCTGGGGCGGGTTTCAAAATGCGAAGATCTCGGTAGATCTACGTAGATCTCGCCGAATGGGCAGTTTCATTCTTTGCTTGCTAGCGAGCCAATCGTAGACGAGCGTAGATTGAGCGAGGCAGCTTGAGAGGTGCCTAGCTTTTAAGATTCGAGACAAAAGTTCGTCGTGGATGCGTTGACCTGCATTCGATGTGTAAACTGTAGGAGGTTTCACGATCTATTAATGCATTCAACATACACCTTTGATAAATTAATGCTGTGCATGGCTTCTATTTTCTTTGGATGGGTTGCTAGTATCTCGAAATAGAGCGTTTTCTGAATGAACACGTCGGCCATTGAAATGTGGCTAGTTCAACTCTTGTCGTGACGTCTACGCATGCGCATTAGTTCGTCACGTTGGGTAGTTTCTTTTTTAGCTAGCTCTTACTGCGAAGCAAGAACTTGCGACCAAGATCGACTACCTATTTTGAAACCCGCCCCTGGTCACACACATGGAGCTGATGGATGAAGTGCCAGTGTTGGGGAATAGAGGCAATTTGCAGTGGGTGCTGGATTGAAGAGACGGTGCAGAGCTGTGTGACTGACAGAGGAGAAAATGCAATGGAGGTGAAGGACTCACTGTTTAAAAAAAAGAGGTGTTATACTGCTGGTAGAGGTTTTCAACCTTCCTTTAAACTTGAGGAAGCGGTTGTGGTGTTGCATCCATGGCATAGTTGCTTATCGATACGTTGCATATGCATCCCTCTCACTGTTGCAGTTTTCTTTTGAAATATGCTGGCTTTTAAATTATTCATACCTTCTTTTTTTTCACTGGTTTTGGAGTTATTTAAGAACCAGTGATGATCCAAGTATCAATTTTCCACATAACCTTATTCACTTTTCTCTGTGATGTGCAATTTTATCTTTGGAATGAAATGTCAGAAGGCTGGTCATTTAAATTGTCGATTTTATTGAACATTGTGTCAGTGCACTAGTGAAATGTTTTACATGCACAAATTCCACCCCCACCCCCCACCCCACCCCCACCCCCCACCCCCCTCCCCCACCCCCCACTCCCAAAACAGAAAAAAGGAAAAACATAAAAACTGCCAGTGACAGGAATAATTTTGAATGACAATTGTACTGGATTTGATGATGTTTCCATCATGATGCATTGGAAAGTAGAGTATTCCCCTTTGTAAAATGTGTATGCCAGCAGAGGGCAGTGAGAAGGCCATGTGGGCCGTGATGCCCACTAGTTGCTCCTTGAAACCTATGAACAAACATTTCCAATGGGAATGTTTAGGGAAAACTTCAAGACTGCAATGGAACACTCACTGTTCCCATCTGGAGCTCATTGTAGCTAGGGAGTTTCAGGGTCTCATCTAGCACTCTGCACCAATCAGCCCCAAGTACCTAGCAGTGCCTTCACAAGGCAGTTGAATTTGAACCAAACATTGGTCAGTTGTGCTCCATATACCAGAGTGTGGAACTCACAAGAAAAGTAGAGAAAAGAATGGTATTATTTTACATTTTCAATGAAATAACATATTTTGCATGTTCTTTTCATGCAAGCAGATTCTGATTTTATTCACAGGAATCATTAGTTTTGTTTCTTCTGATAAGCAGTAATTTTTAATTCATTCAAGTAGGGGATTCATCTCGCAAGAAATGTTAACATTGCTGACAGTCTTTCTTGTGAAAGAAATTGTTATGGCTACCCCCTTATTTCTTTACATTTTGCAGCATGAGGAGTTGCTGCCACTTGATTCCCTCATATACCTACAGCTATGCATTGTAGACTTATTAAACCGAGAGATTAAATGGCAGAGTATTTGAGTGTCAGCGCATGTGTTGTCATTGTTATGAAACTGTTTTCTGGTTTGAGGAGTGCAACCCTATCAAACTTGAAAATGAATATACACCAATTTAAAATTGTGTTTTGTTCACTATGTAGCAATTTTTACTAGTACATGACACCTTTGCATGTATTGGCTCAGCATGATATCCATGTTAGTGCTTGATCGTGAAGACTTTTCGCTGGCACAATTTCCCTTTCCTGGTGGTGAATGCGTAAGTGACCATGAGAGGCTGGACACAGCAGCAATGGAGCCAGGTTGTGGAAGTAATGGTGCATGTTATGAGCTGTATCAAGGAAATGATCTGTCCTTTCCTGGATGATCATCATGATCTTTGCCCTTGTAACACTAAAACAGCACAGTACTCTTACTTTCTTGTAACCTTGCTTTCATGTCATGCTTTAACTTTTCCTTGCTGTGCTGAACTTGCAGTTCTCCTTGAAACCGTCAGCGGTATACTTTCTTTCAAAATCATCTACACCAGTTTACTATTACAGGAATATTATGCTTTACCATATTTGTGCATGTTTTATGTTGTCTTTTCAACTTTGACTGACACATTGGAGAAGAGTGATGGCTATTATGTAGTGTTTATTTTTGAAATGAAATTATTGTTCCTCTCAAGTAGTCAGCTTACAAAGACTGATGCTTTGGGTAGGACAAACTGTTTATATCAAAACACATTTGTTATTTCTTCTCTTTTTTTTCCCCGGAGATGGCTTTGTGTCCATGAAAGATGACCTATTCTTGAATAAATCATAAACTATGCTTGGGTTTGATGTCATTGATTGGGGACCTCCTGTGGTTAGGGGTTATGAATTAACACACTGCCTCTCCCTACACGTTTGTAAGAGGCAAATAAGTGAGAAAATCAAGCCCAGACTAGATCTTGCTCAAGCAGTTATTGTGATTGTTCGTTATTGATGACCTATATAGCCTTCAAAGGCTAATGAGTAAAACTCCATTCATCATCACCTTTATTCTAACCTATTCTTATATTTTTTGTGATTATTGGCCTCAAGGGGAGACCTGGCAGCTACAGTACACATTTTTTACCAAAACTTTTTTCAAATTTTGATGCTGATTCTTGGTTCAGTTCATTTAGAATAAATGACAAAGAAAGGCTGTATCTCGTGTACTCATGAGAATAATTAAAGTGACATGATGGATATAGGGATTTTTTTCTCAAGAAATCATATTTAAAAAATCAAGAGACTAAATATCAACTTCTAACAAACTAATTTGCATAAAATGATGTTGCTCGTGAACTTACAAAAAGACATCTTGCCTATCTTGATCGTATAAAAAAAACTATGACCTTGAATTCTTACTCTGTTTTCTGTTAGTGTGAGGCTTGAAATTCAGATAATCCTCAGCAAATGCAGAATTTACCAAATGTTTTTCTATAAAATTATCACAGTCAGATTATGGACTACTCATCTTTTTACTCTTATTTTTTAATAAATAAGAGACTAGCACAAACTAAAAGTTTGAACTTAATTTCTCCATGAAGCTACCATTATGAAAAATCAATATTCCAATAAATCAGCCGCCAAACGTTTTGGAATGTTCCTTGTCACTGAAGAAGGACTTAGTCATTTGTGCCGCTGGATTTCAGTTTCAGTCACCTGCTACGATCTCAACAACCTCCAGCAACAAGTTTTCAAAATCACAAAAGTGAGCCCAAATTGTCAATGTCCACTGCCATGTCTCCCCTTGAATAGCCTACACAGACTGAGAGGTAGTAAAATTTGGTCCATCCATCTAACTTCCTTGTCGGAGACTTGCAATCATTACATTACCATTTGACTGCCATTTGTCTCGAGCTCTTTAGAACTTCCTCAGTAAGAGAATTTTGACAACTCAAAATTATAATAAGGTGGCGCTAGATGAAGTCTTGGATTGCGCTTGGTTGAATTCTATCAGAGAGGAACCTATTTGATGTCTGCAAGATTCCAGGCAGCCTTCGAAAAAATGCCACAAAATGTTGCTCATAATAAACGGTACTGGTATGAAGAAATTTACAATGAAATGACTTTCATTCTCTCACTTTACATGTGCCTGCCTAAATGAGTAAATTAGGTTTCACAAGAAAATTTTTGTTCTTTATTTCACGAACTTGGCACACATATTCCATTTTAGAATCGAGTTGCATCTAATGAGCACATGTTCTTCATTCTTATGTTTTTCATTGTACTCCATCTACTGTAGGAACAAACAAGTCTAACATGTTCAGTCCAGAGGAACTGACTCTCTATTTTAATTTGTTTAAATCATTGCAGGAATACATAACATTAAAAAATTACATAACAAATACGAAACTTATTAAAAACTGAAATTGGAAAACTAATGACAAATCCGTGATGGTAGAAATGAACTTCTGAAGTATCACTCTGCAAACATGCTTTCTTGTGATGTATCTTTGCTTTCTCTCCTACACCATGCTGCAAAAGATAATAAGGCAAGATTCAGCAAGTTCTCCATTAACCAGCTGTGTTTTCATTTCTAGAAGCCAAACTGTACTCTCTTAATCTTATTCTTGTATCTTACAAGCAAGACGACAATATTAGTATTAAAGTTTCATAAAAGGGGGAAAATTGCTGTATTATAAGTCATTCAAGTCTATTCCTGATGCTACCAGTTTCCCTTTTTATCAAATTCCTCTCCATCATTCCGACCCTTGACCCCCTTTCTACTTCCACTTCCTGTGGTCTTTTCATTCTTCCCCCCCCCCCCCCCCCCTCTCTCTCTCTCACCCTCCACTTTGTGCTTCCTTTATAAATGGGAGTCCTCTTAAGAACGATACAGGGAGACACAGACAACTTGCTGCTTTGTCCTGAAACTGGTCATGTGGTTTTGTTAATTTCTTGCTGCAGAATTTCGCCCTCTTGCTGTAGCTTCAATCCCAGTGTCATTCATCGGTCCAGACTATGCAGTTTCAACCTAGCCCTATCTGCATCATACTGTGACCCCACATGGGTTAAACCATGTGGAAATAGGGGGAAATTGTAAAATGTTGTGTGTGTGGGTGTGTGTGTGCGTGTGTGTGTGTGTGTGACCATAATATAAATCAAAATGTTAACAACATGCTAAATTACCGAATTTTTATTGTTTGAGATAAAGCTTTATCTCAACAAGCAAAGCCAGGCACTTATAGATCTATTTTGCCTTTCATTTCCAAAAAGCGTCCATGCAGCGAGTTTCTCCGGGTGTTCCCGTGCAGGGCCACATATGATAGAGTTAGTGTGCTTCTCCTGCTGCCAGTGGGTTGTCTCCATACGTGATTCGTAAAAGTCGTGCAACTCGGAAAATTGATACTTTACTTACTCTGACAGCTTTTTAATTTTTAATTTGACTTTACAAAGCGTGAAAAGGCTCGTAGGCTGTGAAATTTATTCATACCGTTCATTCATTCCATTCATTCATTCCATTCATTCATTCATTCCATTCATTCATTCCATTCATTCATTCATTCCATTCATTCATTCCATTCCATTCATTCATTCATTCCATTCATTCATTCATTCTATTATGCCCGTCTCATTCTCTGCAATGGATGCAACTAGTCTCTAGACCCATACTTCATGCGCACCTGATATTTATGCTGTCCTCTGGCATATCATACGGCGACCAACACTGTAAAAGTGATGTAGATGGAAGTCACCTTGTCCCCACCATCCTTGTAACCCATGTTTCGCTAGCTTTCTCTCTCTCATTCCACTCCCTGCTCATTTCCACTCTTTTACTGATGAAATGTGAAAAATAGGCAAATTGATGCTTACCTAATGATGCTTGCCTGTACCGTGTGCGTATCGTGGAAAGTAGAACTGCGACCAGGATGAAGATGGTGTTGTGCCCTCATTCTGGTGCTGGAAGTCTACTGCACTCGGAACTTAAAACGTGCCAACTCGACAAGTTCTCAAAGAAATTTTATAAGGAAAACAAATCTTTGCAAACCGATTATTCAGACTCAAAAGTGTTCATATTTTAGGTACGTCTCTGCTATGTAGTTTCAACGCACAAATTGACTTCTGACAAAGTGGCACAATACGATTTGATTTCACACGACACGATGCAAAGTTGACCCGACAAAAGAATGAAAAGCATGTTACAGGAGGTAGGAGACAATAGAATTCGTTAAAACTCAAGGCGTCACATGCATGATATTTAAAAAAGAGGAAATCAAAATGTACCTCACCAAGGACAAAGAATCGTTTTCCGCGAAGCGCATACACGATCAAATGCAATCGTCCCTGCTTTTTTTTCAGTTTGCAAACTGCAAAACACCACCTGAGGCGAGGTAGTCTTGTTGCCATTTTTGTGCGAGATGTGAGGGAATTGCTCAAGCTACCAGTCCACCAGGGCACACTGATGAGGTCTGAAATAATGGCGCTCGTTTCGGGGGCGATTGGGATGCTGACGATGGTACTTGATAGTCTGGAACAGAGAGACACAGAATCTTAATTTGTTCTGGAAATCCCCCATGGACATTGGGGACAAAATCACACCCACCGCGTCTACCTACGCGTTTCGTAACAGACGAATAACGTGGGAAATCGGGACTTGCTCTTGATCTATCCTTTTTTTGTGAGTCTGTGAATATTGGCCTTTAATAGTCTTCAAGGGTGCGTGTCTATATGCCCCCGTCTCTATATGCCCCCGTCTCTATATGCCCCCGTCAAAAAAAAAGTAACAAACATTATATGGTTTTTTAGGCGTATTAGGACAAAAGAATCAAAATGGCCTTAAGAATTTTTGACCAAAAAAAATCCCGCAATAGCGGCCCCCCGCAATAGAAAAAAAGCGAAAAAATGTATAAGTTCAAAAAAAAAATTAACAAAAAATTTATGGTTTTTTAGGCGTTTTAGGACAAAAGAATCAAAATTGTCTCAACAACGTTTGTTACCCAAAAAATCCCGCAATAGCGGCCCTCCGCAATAGCGGCCCTCCGCAATAGAGAGCCGACCCCTATAACTCTAACTCTAACCCTAACCCTAACCCTAACCCTAACCCTATGTGGCCATGAAGAACACACTCAGACAGGGGGCATATAGAGACGGGGGCATATAGAGACGGGGGCATATAGAGACGGGGGCATATAGAGGTGTCCCCGTCTTCAAAGGCTGAGAGGCCGTAAAACTGCATCCGGCCAGCCAGCCAGCCTTGTTCTGGAAATTAAAACAACAGTAAAGCTATGTCCGCACCGGCTACCGGTCAAAGATAAGTAATCTCCCAAATTGAGTCGATTGGATACCGGTACTTTGTTCAAATCGAGACGGCCGAAAATTCTTCCAAGAGGGTCATTCCTACGTATACTCCAAGCGTTTCAGATTTCATATCTACTGCTAAGTGATTTTTAATACATCTTTAGACAGGCTGCGTAATTTAATTGTAGAAAAAACTTCGTGTGATTGCATGACTCCCCACCTCTTTACATCGCTGCTTTCGTCGTCGCAAACACAAGTCAAGTATTTGGTAAGGTTACACGCCGCCGCTCTCATCTAAGAGGGTGTCTCATTTTCATTGCATGGCTGTCGAGGGATGTAGGCTCTATCTAAGAATTAGCTCTGGGTCATATTTCATTGATGTAGCTTGTTGATAATAGGCAGGGGATTGCTTTTCAAAACGTAGTTTGATCTTGCAAAGCCCTTTTCTTGAAAGCTCTTCTCTTTTGGTATAGAGTTTAATTAATATACGGAGCCGAAGCCCTGCGTGGGACAGACAGGGAAAACGTATACGTATTCACACAGGCGTTACTCAGCTAACACTGCACATAATGTGAAATTACTTTCAAGGACATTCAGTGCACTTTACGATGACGCAAACATCTGAAAATCATCTAAGGTGTCCAAGGGACACATCACGTGAGGACCGGTCACATGTTCTTTGATACTGTTCGAACGGAAAATGATGTGTTCGTAAATATAGTGCTGTTCTGAAGGTGGAAAATAACGAATGATAAAATGATAGTGCACAAACAAATTTCCGTACAAACTAGGCACCAAAACACACTCCCAAAACACACTCCCAAAACACCGGACATCTGCTGACGTAGACATTTATTTACAGGGATACGCTATCACTAGATTGCTTGCAAGTACGTCGCTGGTGATCGATCACCAACAGACTCGCTTACAAGGGACACATGCTTTTTTTCCCCCCAATGTGTGGGTCTCCAACCGCCTTACGCTTTACCTCTGAGCGGCTTGATCAATCCTTCACTAGCACCTGAAGACACAGTGAAAAACTGATTAAACGTACACAGTCGGATACCAGCAGCAACTCCACTCCTTGGGGGTATATTCCAACGCGATGTTGGCTTATGGCCGCATACAAGGATTAATCGCACTACAGGACACCCTTGCTGCCTTCACAGGTACAGGTTTTACTCCTGGGTAGGGAGAAGCAATGTGCTTGAAGGGCGCAACTCTGGGGACCCGCGCCGCATTGTATACCTCCACTAGCCCCAAGCTACTGCAGGTCAAACGCGCTGACCACTCGGCCACAGAGCCCCGTGCACACTTTTGAAGCATGGTGCCGTGTGGCCGGAGTGCATTCTGTAAACCCGAGTCAGTTTGCCGGTAAGCGAAATCTCTAGTTTACTAGAATGGCCGGAGTGTGGCATGGCTCGAGCAGGCAGGGAGTATAGAGACTGTGTACTTGTCTCTCTCCCTTCACTCCCTCCAAGGAATCATCAGAGAAGAAGACGCGGCATCACATTTCTCCCTCTTTATTCATGGTAATAGACAGCGCAGTATATCGCTACTGCCTGCTGGGATGACCTCTCTGTGCCCTCTGTGACCTCCGTCCTGCTCTGGCTTGAAATAGCCTCTGCGCGGACTTCCGCGAGAGCAGACGGAATTTCTAACTAAAAGCTGGGACCTGCTGTTCCCAGTTAAGGCAAAACTGTGCTGACACAACAGGTTCTAACAACTGTTTGAGTCTTAAATCAACAGTCCCATAGGACAAACTTCACTCCTTTGGAAAGTGCGTTAGTCAAAGTACATTATGCGCCAATGAATGAATTCCAAAAGTGATTCGTGTATAAATGAATGGCCAGTGCTAATTAAATCAGGTAATTATTCATCGTTTTCATCGAATATCACCTGTTACAACTCATGGAGTGCAGGTTGCCATATATAAGATGATTGATAAGGATAAACACCAGGGTTATATTCAATATTACAGACAGTACATGATACATTAGATGAATAAACTGTAAAATTCGATGTGCTCTCAAGTACAGCAAAAGAAGTCGAAGACAGAGATAGTGCCAGAGGAGAGAGAGAGAGAGAGAGTCTGCATGAACAACATATATCTCTAAGGCAGCAAGAGAGTGTGAGGGAAACACACTTTTCACGTATCTCTGCAGTTACAATCCATTCACACAAGGATGGGAGCAGATAAGAGACAGTGCGTTGAACTACAGCTATTTGGACAGGTCTCTACATCCTATTCTCACCCTCTTAAACCTTTATCTGTCCACTCTCAAGTATGTTCTTTTATTTGTCAGGCTTGAAAATGACCTCGCAGTATATAAGTTTTTTTATGCCATCTTTTCCCTGTGATAATAACCAAGAGAGAAACAAGAAGGGCAAAGCCCATACGTCTCACATGCTTGACCTTTACATGACCTTGACCTTCAGGTGACCTTCAAGATCAAACAACTAAACCTACCAATGACATCATACACTAAGAAATGCTTTACACATTTTTCCTACCAAAATACATGTGACCTCGACCCAAGGTCAAGGTCATCCAAGGTCATGCAACACAAAGCTGTTAATTCAAGACCTAGGAAGCACAACGGTGCTTATTGGCACTTTCTACAATGAGATATGGTCACTTTTAGTGGTTCACTACCCCATTTTGGTCACATTTCATAAGGGTCAAAGTGACCTTGACCTTGATGATATGTGACCAAATGTGTCTCATGATGAAAGTATAACATGTGTACTACAATGTTATGAAGTTTGGAAGAGTTATCTTCCATAGTTCAGGGTCAAGGTCACTTCAAAATATGTATACAATCCAACTTTAAAGAGCTCCTGTGACCTTGACCTTGAAGCAAGGTCAATCAAACTGGTATCAAAAGATAGGGATTACTTTGCCCTATATACCATATATAAGTCAGCTATCCAATCTCAAAAACGTCAGAGAAAATTGGGAAAATGTGAAAAATGGCTGTTTTTTAACATTTACGGCATCTGCGACCTTAACCTTGAAGCAAGATCAAGTCACTATGTATGTTTTTGTACGCCTTGTCATCCTACACCATCATGCCAAATTGGGTGTTGATAGACTTTATAGTCTCCGAGAAAATTCCAACGTTAAAGTTTTTTACAGACGCCCGGACGCCCGGACGCCCGGACGCCCAGACACCCGAACGCCCGGCCGGACAACATGGGTGACCTAGTATGAAAGTATAACATGTGTAATACGATGTTATGAATTTTGGAAGAGTTATCTTCCATAGTTCGGGGTCAAGGTCACTTCAAAATATGTATACAATCCAACTTTAACGACTTCCTGTGACCTTGACCTTGAAGCAAGGTCCAGTCATTATGTAGGTTTTTGTACGCCTTATCATTCTACACCATCATGCCAAATCGGGTGTTGATAGACCTAATAATCTCCGAGAAAAATCCAACGTTAAAGTTTTTTACGGACGACAGGACACCCAGCCGCCCAGCCGCTCGGACGGCCGCCCGGACGCCCAGATGAACGAGACAGGTGACCTAGTATGAAAGTATAACATGTGTACTACAATCTTATGAAGTTTGGAAGAGTTATCTTCCATAGTTCAGGGTCAAGGTCACTTCAAAATATCCCTGCGTGTAGCGTGGAAAATAGTTTATTGGCGCTGCTGAAATGGTCGAAGTCGGAAACATTCGGAACGTCGTTTAGCTTAAGATTACACCCGAATCACGCGCACCGTTAAGGTGCATGGAGTACAGTACCGCCGAGCAAGACGTTTGTCACAAAACGCAGATATATTTACGCGGCCGGATCTTAGCATAACTCCCCGGGCGTGCCAAGTCAGTCAACGGTCGCGTTTTATAAAACCAGACTACAAATAGACTACAGGGAGGTGACTCCCATATCATTTCCGGCAGCGGAGACGGCTTTGCACGGGGAAAAACTTTTTTGAACTCTATATTATGTGTTAAACTACACAAATGCACCAAAAACACAAAAACTCGTAAAGAAACTAATGCGTCGTTTGTCGGGATATATTCCATGCAAAGAACAGGTGCAGGAGCGGTAAATAGCATAAAGAAAAAGCCGAGCAGATAACTCTGCGATGACTTCCGGAGTAACTTTTGGCCGGGAGTAACTTTTGGCTGCTACAGGCTCTGCAGCGTGGAAAATAGTAACCCGTGGAAAACAGTGACGGAAGTCATCGCAGAGTTATCTGCGAGGGATTTTTTGAAAATTCAACTCTAAAAAGAGACGGCACCCGCCACTCCGCCTGACTGACTTGGCACGCCCGGGAAGTTATGCTAAGATCCGGCCGCGTAAATATATCTGCGTTTTGTGACAAACGTCTTGCTCGGCGGTACTGTACTCCATGCACCTTAACGGTGCGCGTGATTCGGGTGTAATCTTAAGCTAAACGACGTTTATTGGCGCTGCTGAAATGGTCTAAGTCGGAAACATTCGGAACGTCGTTTAGCTTAAGATTACACCCGAATCACGCGCACCGTTAAGGTGCATGGAGTACAGTACCGCCGAGCAAGACGTTTGTCACAAAACGCAGATATATTTACGCGGCCGGATCTTAGCATAACTCCCCGGGCGTGCCAAGTCAGTCAACGGTCGCGTTTTATAAAACCAGACTACAAACAGACTACAGGGAGGTGACTCCCATATTATTTCCGGCAGGGGAGACGGCTTTACACGGGGAAAAACTTTTTTGAACGCTACATCATGTGTTAAACTACACAAATGCACCAAAACCTCGTAAAGCAACTAATGCGTCGTTTGTCGGAATATATTCCATGCGAAGAACAGGTGCAGGAGCGGTAAATTGCATAAAGCACGTCCCTCGCAGATAACTCTGCGATGACTTCCGTCACTGTTTTCCACGGGTTACTATTTTCCACGCTACAGGCTCTAGCTGCTGCGCGACCTTGACAAGAAGTTGACCTCTGCCACTGGGTGAAACGTCACCAAAAATTGTGTATGAATGATTTTCGACCCTAATATTTTTACTAAGTCGTTTCTTCGATCAAGAGTGATACATTTGAGTGTGAAATAATATTGGGGATTCGTGTATTCAAAGGGGGCCTGTAGCGTGGAAAATAGTAACCCGTGGAAAACAGTGACGGAAGTCATCGCAGAGTTATCTGCGAGGGACGTGCTTTATGCAATTTACCGCTCCTGCACCTGTTCTTCGCATGGAATATATTCCGACAAACGACGCATTAGTTGCTTTACGAGGTTTTGGTGCATTTGTGTAGTTTAACACATGATGTAGCGTTCAAAAAAGTTTTTCCCCCTGTAAAGCCGTCTCCCCTGCCGGAAATAATATGGGAGTCACCTCCCTGTAGTCTGTTTGTAGTCTGGTTTTATAAAACGCGACCGTTGACTGACTTGGCACGCCCGGGGAGTTATGCTAAGATCCGGCCGCGTAAATATATCTGCGTTTTGTGACAAACGTCTTGCTCGGCGGTACTGTACTCCATGCACCTTAACGGTGCGCGTGATTCGGGTGTAATCTTAAGCTAAACGACGTTCCGAATGTTTCCGACTTAGACCATTTCAGCAGCGCCAATAAACGTCGTTTAGCTTAAGATTACACCCGAATCACGCGCACCGTTAAGGTGCATGGAGTACAGTACCGCCGAGCAAGACGTTTGTCACAAAACGCAGATATATTTACGCGGCCGGATCTTAGCATAACTCCCCGGGCGTGCCAAGTCAGTCAGGCGGAGTGGCGGGTGCCGTCTCTTTTTAGAGTTGAATTTTCAGAAAATCCCTCGCAGATAACTCTGCGATGACTTCCGTCACTGTTTTCCACGGGTTACTATTTTCCACGCTACAGGGCCTCCATAACACTCTACTTTTAATGGTAACGTGCTTTAAAAATAATTAAAGAAACCGACCAATCGAAACTCCTGAGCCTGCTGCACCGTAGCAGAGATGAAGCAGAGTGCACGGAACGCAGGGTATGTATTGATTACCCTGAGTGAAGTGAGCATTGGATCACGTGACATTTTGCCGTGTACACTCAACTAACGTTGCTCCGTGACCCTGCGCTATGCTGGAAATCCAGAAATCACGCTAAGGGCACGGAGTCTCTGGCATGCCAAACCTGGGCCGCATGGTATGAACGCGAGATCTTGCGAGGCGTAGGCCAGTGTCAACATGTGCCAGCATGATGGAAGCATATACATATATACATATATACAATCTCATTTTTGACACATGTTGACACCGGCCTATTGCTCTCAAGATCTCGCAAGGTTTCTAGCACAAGCAACGCGCCCCTGGAAGAGCACCACACCCACTCACCTCTATGATAGGGACGTCGGCTTCTCCCATCGAGTAATCCTCCTCCGGCTGGCGGGCAGGTCTCAGGTCGGGGCCCATGGGAATGTTCATGTCACCATGGAGATCACCAGCGACGTCGACCACCTGCAGTCCACGCTCGCACAGAGCCAGGTTGGTACGACGATGCTTCATGGTATTCAGTGTCACCAGCATGGGCAAGGCGGGCTCCATACAGCTCAGCCACATGGAGGCCGGAAGTCCGTCCAGAACGGGCTCCCCTTCGTACAGTGCTGACACCTGTACAGCAGGAAATGTCGTCCTACTATTATTAAATGTCTGCGTGCTCTTTGACCTTTTGCTTTCGCGGCAGTTTTAGTTGATCCTAGTTGAAGAGCAGTGGTGTCGAAGTGTGTGACAGCATGATTTCTTGGCTTAAGTGTGTGTGTGTGGTGGGGGGGGGGGGGGGGGGGGGGGGGGGGGGGGGGGGGGGGGGGGGGAGGGGGGGGGGGGGGTGGGGGGGGGGTCGACTGTTTGCCTC
>JAWQFJ010001380.1:0-15000 GCA_034096865.1 Theodoxus fluviatilis
TGGTTTATTTTAGTTTGCCATCGTGCTTTGTTTATAATTGCTGTTAGTAGGTAGGCATAATCAGACCTTAAAATAAGCTTAACACTACTGTATGGACAAGCCATTCATAATTGTTCTTTTCAAAACATAGTCGAACCTATTCCCCTTTTTCAACCTCTCCCCCCCCCACCCACCCCACTTCCCACATCGGCTACCATACATTTTGGATGTCATACGCTTGCACGTTATGCTGAAAATTACTCGTAGAAATAAGAACCAACTGGACTCACACAGAGGCCACAGGATCCAACCTCAATGTCCTGCCCGCGGGACAGCAGAGGATAGGACACATCCAGATGCAACGGACGACGCTATAGCACAGGTTAAGGAGCAGGGGAGAAGTGTGCAGAGAGCGCAGACCCGCCAAGAGTCCGCCACATGACACTGCCAGGATACCGGCAGATAGACCCCATGAGACGCTCAATACCAGGGGAACGAGACCAACCATACACGGGAAACTGGATGCACTTGCCTCAACTCCCCCTCGCTATTCACACTTCGATGGGAGCGGCCAGTCTGAATGAGTTCGTGGACGATGTTGGCGAAGAGGGTGCTCGACACCATACAAAATGCTTGTCTAAGGCCCAGACGAGAGGGTGGCCTTGGACTTGACAGACGACACCGTGGCTATCCAGCGATGGTACGGGAGTGTGCACCAGTGTCAACCTCAGTCCAGGGTGTTGCCAGAGTTGCGGTGGAAGGTGCGAGTACCGGTCAATAACCAGCTATGGTTGCCAATAGTCCCAGATCATCCTCTCCTCTCTTCTGCCGTGGAACGTCCCTACCGAACGAGACTATAGTGCCAGAACTCTGTGCATTGCCCTTTACCCACCTGGCCTCATCCCTCATCCTCATGGAGACGGGACAGACAGACAGACACACACACACACACACAGACAGACAGACAGATAAAAACCGCTGGCGCTGAACCTCCAGGTTTTGCCGCAACCTCTCGAGAAAAGAGGGGGGAAAAACACAAAAAAACACACAAAGAACAGGTCGGGTTCGAACCAGCAACCTCTCGAAAAAAGAGACTGAGAGGCTGTTCCCAGAGTTGAATGAACTGGCCACGCGGGTGAACAACCCCCCACCCCCCCACACCCTCCCTCTCTCTCTCTCTCTCTCTCCCACCCCCCACCCCACCTAGCCGCCGCTGCTAGGCATTGTTCTGTCAGCTTTGATCACGTCAGAATTTTCGCCATTCCATATATCGCGTATTTGGGGAGGCACTCTGGAGTGTACGACCTTAAAAAACCACTTTCTCTTCAAGCCTCGATTCTGAAAACTTGATACATTCAATCGGACCTAACTTCCAGTTAGTGTGCAAAATGTCAAGGAAATCCGTCCAGTAGTTTTTGAGATATAAGCCGTGGAGTCGGGACAGACAGACAGACAGACAGACAGACAGATAAAGTCTGTAGGACCTCCAGTAAACCTGGAGGGATAAAGTCTGTAGGACCTCCAGTAAACCTGGAGGGATAAAGTCTGTAGGACCTCCAGTAAACCTGGAGGGATAAATGTTTCGTGTAAAACCCATCACACACTCCAGATTTGCATCCTTAACGAGACCAAGGCAGGTCTTGGTGATGTTTTAACAGGTCTAAGCATCAGTCCTCTTGAAGAAAACTGTGTGACAAGGTGCACTTTTGGGAGACCTTGACCTATCATCAGTTTTGTTCTTTCAGTGTTAGTTTACAATCAATGCATTTTTTTCTTCTGACGTTATCCCTGACGTCATTAGACTGACCATGGAGATGGGGTTCGGGGTAAGTTTGGAAATCAATTGATTTGTAATTTTATTGTAGTTAATGATGAGGGACCGAGAGATTTTTTAACCAATCTGAGTAAGTAGTAGAGAGAGAAGTTTCCTTTTTCCAACTGTCGAGAAATAATATTGTTTTCTGGTTGCTTTCCTTGTTGGTAAATAAGAATCAAATTCCGTTGGATCTGACAGTCTGTTGCTGTGTTGTTAGTGGCTATCACTGCCAGTAACCAGATAATTGTGTCAGAGTGTAAGCCTTGGTTGGAGATGTATTTGGAGATGTATTTGGAGATACATGTGCTTGGTCACCTAATAACTTAGATAATACTCCTGGGAAATAGTCATGATAGGATTATTCCTGGACTATGAAGTGCTTAATTGGTAGATGTTATTCCCCATGGATGATACTCTATCATTTGGGCTGGGTCGTCCGGATATTCATGGACTATGGAGTGCTTAATTGGTAGATGTTATTCCCCATGGATACTCTATCATTTGGGCTGGGTCGTCCGGAGTTGTCTAGTTCCACTGTTGAATTTTCTTTAAATGCCTTGAACCTGGCCTTAATTGATGCTGGCATTTATGTGTAATTTTCCCATTTTAGTTTTATGGTTATGCTACTCTGACTAATGTGTTGTCTTGGTTTATTTTAGTTTGCCATCGTGCTTTTGGTATAATTGTGTTAGTATCAGATTAAATATTACATACTGAGAAAACCTTTTCCTAATTGTTTCTTTTCAAACATATCGAACCTATTTCCCATTTTCAACCTTTCCCTATGTCCCATTTTCGTTTTCCCCCCCTTTCCACTCGGTAACATTACATTTTTTGGCGTCGTCGGCAGGATTCGAACCTGCGCGGGGAAACCCCAATGTTGCCGATGAGGAGGGGCAACCAGAGCAGCCAGATCAACCAGAGCAACCAGATCAACCAGAGCAACCAGATCAACCAGAGCAACCAGATCAACCAGAGCAACCAGATCAACCAGAGCAACCAGATCAACCAGAGCAACCAGATCAACCAGAGCAACCAGATCAACCAGAGCAACCAGATCAACCAGAGCAACCAGATCAACCAGAGCAACCAGATCAACCAGAGCAACCAGATCAACCAGAGCAACCAGATCAACCAGATCAACCAGAGCAGCCAGAGCAACCAGAGCAGCCAGATCAACCAGAGCAACCAGATCAACCAGAGCAACCAGATCAACCAGAGCAACCAGATCAACCAGAGCAACCAGATCAACCAGATCAACTAGATCAACCAGAGCAACCGGCCGTAGTACAGGAGCAGGGAGAAGTGGCGGAGCGCAGACCCGCAGATTCCGCACCGCCTGCCCAGGATGGAGATGACCAGAGAGCTCAATACAGGGAACGGGACCACCTACACGGGAACTGGATGCCGCAACTCCGTCTTCCACACTTCGATGGAAGCGGCCCAGTTGATGAGTTCGATGGACGAGGTGGAAAGGGTGCTCGACACATAGAGAGTGCTTGTTAAGCCCAGAGACTGGTGGCCTTGACTTGACAGCGACACCGTGGCTTCCAGCGATGGTACGGGAGGTGTGCACCAGTGTCAACTCAGTCCAGGGTGTTGCAAGAGTTGCGGGGAAGGTGCGAGTACCGGCAGAAGCTATGGTTGCTGTCCCAGTCACTGGCGTGGAACGTCCCTACCTAACGAGACTATTAGCCGAACTCTGTGCATTTCCCTTACCCCCTGGCCTCATCCTCATCCTCATCCCCAACCTCATTGACTCCCACCGTGAGTCTCGCTGTGTCCATGTTGTCGGTCTGACATACGAAGATTGTTGGAGTCCAGGATGGATAGGTTCCAACCTGTGATCAGTTTCTGTGTTAAAAAAAAGGAGACTCCCTCAGCATCTTCCTGAGGTCACATAGTCCACAGTGCACCCTTTTCAGTGGCTGGTGTGCAAACCTTTCAATCATGGAGAATGAAAACTGAGATGATAAAATGAAGCTTTGTTATATTCATTCCCAATATATTTTTTTACACTTTTACGTGGATGTCTAAAATTTGGAGTGTTTTAAAGGCAGATAATTTAGTATCTACCCTTTTTACTGAAATGCGTATTTCAGGTGATAATATATGCTTTTATTGTGTTGTTTTCATGGTAGAGTATTTTATATGCCAAACAGGTTTTAAAGTGAAGTGTCCCAGAGACGATAGTGGCAACGGGGACGTTGCAGATCAAAACCCCGGGACGAGTGTGACAAGGTGCACTTTTGGGAGACCTTGACCTATCATCAGTTTTGTTCTTTCAGTGTTAGTTTACAATCAATGCATTTTTTCTTCTGACGTTATCCCTGACGTCATTAGACTGACCATGGAGATGGGGTTCGGGGTAAGTTTGGAAATCAATTGATTTGTAATTTTATTGTAGTTAATGATGAGGGACCGAGAGATTTTTTAACCAATCTGAGTAAGTAGTAGAGAGAGGTTTCCTTTTTCCAACTGTCGAGAAATAATATTGTTTTCTGGTTGCTTTCCTTGTTGGTAAATAAGAATCAAATTCCGTTGGATCTGACAGTCTGTTGCTGTGTTGTTAGTGGCTATCACTGCCAGTAACCAGATAATTGTGTCAGAGTGTAAGCCTTGGTTGGAGATGTATTTGGAGATGTATTTGGAGATACATGTGCTTGGTCACCTAATAACTTAGATAATACTCCTGGGAAATAGTCATGATAGGATTATTCCTGGACTATGAAGTGCTTAATTGGTAGATGTTATTCCCCATGGATACTCTATCATTTGGGCTGGGTCGTCCGGAGTTGTCTAGTTCCACTGTTGAATTTTCTTTAAATGCCTTGAACCTGGCCTTAATTGATGCTGGCATTTATGTGTAATTTTCCCATTTTAGTTTTATGGTTATGCTACTCTGACTAATGTGTTGTCTTGGTTTATTTTAGTTTGCCATCGTGCTTTTGGTATAATTGTGTTAGTATCAGATTAAATATTACATACTGAGAAAACCTTTTCCTAATTGTTTCTTTTCAAACATATCGAACCTATTTCCCATTTTCAACCTTTCCCTATGTCCCATTTTCGTTTTCCCCCCCTTTCCACTCGGTAACATTACATTTGCTTGGTGCTTTTGTGTGTGGGCGCGAACAGCAAACGTTTTCACTTGAGATGGTAGCTTCCTTCTACCCTGAGATGACAACTGATTAGGAACATGTCAGCACCTTTAAGGGTGAGACTGTTTTAGGGCCACTCTCATTTTCCTGCCCCCACTGTTTCCGTTTCTTCAAACGCAAGGTATGGATGACAGCAAGTGGATCAGTTAATACTGTCTTCTTTTTTCTCCGGATTCTGGACAGGACATGAAAACATGCAACACACACTTTATGTACATCCTCATTCGACAAGGTTCATCCTCTCCCTCTCTCTCTCTCTCTCTCTCTCTCTCTCTCTCTCTCTCTCTCTCTCTCTCTCTCTCTCTCTCTCTCTCTCTCTCTCTCTCCCCCTCCCTCCACCTCTCCCTCCCTCTGTATGTGTGCGCGCGCGCGCGCGTGTGTGTGTGTGTGTGTGTGTGTTTTGTGTGTGTGTGTGTGTTTGTGTGTGTGTGTAAGTGCGTGCGTGTGCGTGCGTGCGTGCGTGTGTGTGTGTGTGTGTGTGTGTGTGTGTGTGTGTGTGTTTTCTTCATTGTAAACATTACAGGAGGAGGTTGAGAAATTTTGGTCTTTCTGTTGGTTGACTCATCGAGTGTGTGATCGATTCAATGGTGTGTGTGGTGATCAGTTCGGTTTGATTGATTCGATTTTATTCAATTCATTCACATAGGGTAATCAAGAGCGAGCAAATAAAGTGTTGGGATTGGAGGAGGGGGGGGGGGGGGGGGGGGGGTGGGCAGGGGGGGAAGGGGGGTAAGGGGGGGGAGGGGGGGAAGGGGGGGGGAGGGGGGGGGAGGGGGGGAAGGGACGAGAGAGTATAACTGACGTATTCTGTGAGAAACAGCGTGAACAAGAGAAGGAAAATGGATTGGAGCGACAAACATTTGGGCAAGCACTCGAAGCGAGAAAAGAGGTCATGCTATTGAATTAGAATGAGGGAAGCAGGAAGGGATCGATAGAGAGAGGGATGAATGAATGGAGGGAGGGAGGGAGGGATGAATGGAGGGAGGCAGGAATGGGTGTGTGAGTGGGTAGGTGAATGGGTTGATGTTTGTGTGGATAGATGGGTGAACAGATAAACGAACACCTGGAGCAATAACTGTTTGGACGCATTGAATAGGCTGGTGACGTCATGTGACGTCGCTGTGCGTAATTGACAGTATCATGGCTTTGATTGTGCAACAAGGAAGTAAAGTCCAAGGAAACCACGGAGTAGATAGTTTGACATCTGCTGGAGCCTTTGCCAAATACATGGCAGCTATTTACCAACCAAGCAAAAATGCTTACATTTAGCATCGTGCAAAAAAGTCATTGTTCATCAAGGTCAGGTCATTGCAGTGTTCGGATTCCCCAGGACTAACGGGCTTTGGATAAGGAAAGATCCTTCACTGGACAACAACGGTGGACAGAAATTCAAAAGGCTTGTTCTTGCACCTCGGTTTATCGTCACTGAAAACTGATAACCGTCAGCGAGAACGCTCTCTGTGGATGGACTATCGTGGAGACAACCCGACCACGGTCTGCTGTGCGGTTCACAGGAATACTTCACCACAAGGGAACGGCAAGACAGTCTCGTTTTTTCCATGGTAACCCCCAGAGTAAGATGTATGCTTTGTCAAATGTGGGATCCGTGAGCCGTGTCCGTCTTGCTGTGAGCAGATAAAACTCCGTATAGAACTGAAAAGCTGGGGTAATTCGCTTATTGAAAAAGTCCATGCTCTAGGTGGTAGACCACTTTTCTGCAGTGGCAACCAGATGGATGTCTCCGTTCATCGTGGTCCACTGGATTCCATCAGGTGCTCAAGATTTTATTGAGGCGTCGCTGAGCTCTTATAGCATCTCCACCTCACACAAGAATATTTCACTTGAAATGGTTGAGTTCCAATACGTTTGACATAATTTCTCTACACATTCACAGTGCTGTTGTACATAGAGGTGTTAGAAATTGACTTTACACTGAACACGTCATGGCAATAGATCATCTTTCAATAACGGACTTTAACGTTTCAATATCGCCTGGCTGCAGGGCTACCCCATCTCCAGGGATTATCACCACCGGTGTCCTGGGTTTCATAATCATTATATTTGGCTCTGTAGGTAACGTGGCCATCATCGTGTTGAAGACTCGTCCCGCAGTGCGACACTCGTCCAACTCGGTGTATATGGTGGCCCTCGCCATCGTGGACGAAACGGGTCTTCTCCTTTCATGCATACGGAATTTACCCTGGCTGCTAATGAATTTTCAGTTCACTCACCTTTCGCTTGGACACTGCCGCGCAATGTTGTGGCTGCAGTACAGCTTCAACTGGTCCTCGGCATGGATTCTCGTCATGTTTAACTTGGAAAGGAGCATGAGCATTCTGTGTCCATTTAGAACAACACTTTCTCACGCGACACGATCCGTACTTGTCTGCGTCTTAGTCGTCACCTTTGCTCTGTGTGGAAACATGACTATCGTTTTTTCAGGAAAACACATCATTCATAAGGATGGCTGCGGATTTTGCACTGCGAAGGGCTCATGGAGAAAATACTACAGAAAAGTGTGGCCATTTGTCAATTTTGTTGTGGATTTCCTCTTGCCCTTCACATTCTTCGTTGTTACCCATTCAGTAATTCTCCAACACATGAGAAAACGGGACCGCACAATAGGTCAGTCCGCTATGGTGAATACAGCATGCTCGTCATTGCCTTCGGCTACAACAAAATCCCCGGTCTTACTTACGGGCGGTCAATCGACTTGTATCTCTTTGGAGATTCCCCTGGGTACGCCCAAACGCGCTGACACCAAACAATCACTGCCGCGTGTAAATATAGCTTCACCAGAAAAGGGCGAGGGTAGTTCAGTCATAACGGCCACTGGTGTGGGAACTTCACAACCGCTGACTGACGACGGCAGGGCTTTAGAGACGTCTCCGAAAGGAATGCCACTGTCGCTGTCACCATCTCTTCTGTCCATGGGAACAAACCAGGCGTCCTCATTTAACAAACACACAGGGACCAAGGATCCCGACTTGCAGGAACAGCGCGCTCCTCAAAGCCAGTCGATAAACCAAGACTCGGGCAGTCAGCAGACTTCAGGCACCCAGGTACGAAAGGTCGCTATTTCGGCAGAAGTCTCAGACCAAAGGAGGATCTTTCCAAGAGATTCAAGCATTGACCTTGAAAAGTCCAAAAATGTAAGCCAAACAGAATCCAAAGTGCAAAACCTCGAGGTGCCAGGAATCCCCCCCAATGAATCGAGACTGTCTCTCAATCGAGATCTAACACCACATCACTGGCCATCGCAAAACAAGGTAGCGTGGTCCCTCATCAGAATGCTCGTTCTCGTTGATTTAATCTACCTCGCGTCAGTTGGTCCTCGAAACGTCTATCTCCTCCTGGCAGCCGTGAACTATTTGGAAGATTACACGTTTCATATTGTGAATATCTTTTCCCACGTGCACAAGGCGACAAATTTCTACATCTACCTCATCAGTCACTCGTTCAGGGAAGAAGTTTTTGCCTTACGAAAGACCCGTGCGCCAGTTTGTGTTGCATATTCTTCGAGCTACAATCGGCCGTCGTCTCACTGAGCACGGCAAAAGATGAAAACTTCGCCTATAGACTCAAGTATGGTTTTGCACATTCACAAACGTGTGGTAATGCGTTGAAAATTTGCTGGCCAAGGCAAAACGAATTGTGGTCAAATAGCATACCACAAAAGTTTTACAGGCTTTTATACATTATTTGAAAAAGAAAAGAAATTTGGTTGATTGTGACGGGTCCTCTCAAAATGAATTGCTCGGATGCCTTAGGTGATTTTAACATGTTTGTGTCATCGTAAAGTACACTACATGCCCTTCATCATGATACCAGAAATATGTTATGTGCAGTAGTCGCTTAGTTATGACAGTTTGAATCGGTGTGTACCAAAAACAGTTTTTCAAGAAAACAGCTTTTCAAGTTTGTGCTACATTTTGCATAGTAACCGTTGCATCTTAATGGCTCGAGGGGTTATGTGGTTAAGGGGTGATGGATTCTTAACTTCAGCAAAACAACACGAGCCATTTTGCAGGTGGACAAGCAGAGACTCTGCTTTTTGTTATTGGCCAATCATTACGCGCTTTACATGACACGTGATAAAAGGGAATTAACTCTTATTAAACTACAGCAGACGAAGCATACACAACAGGAACCCCTTACTTGTAATCAAAATTCATCAATGAAAATGAGCGCAGGGCTAGTTTTTGACTCACATGCGAAGCAAAAGTCAGTCTATGTACTCACCCGTTTCGTCCGTCCGGGCGTCCGGGCGTCCGCGCGTCCGGGCGTCCGAAAACTTTAACGTTGGATTTTTCTCGGAGACTATTAAGTCTATCAATACCAAATGTGGCATGATGGTGTATGATGACAAGGCCTCAAAAAACATACATAGTGACTTGCCCTTGCTTCAAGGTCAAGGTCGCAGGGGCCATAAATGTTGTCTAAAAACAGTCATTTTTCACATTTTCTCAATTTTCTCTGATGTTTTTAAGATTGGATACCTGACCTATATATGGTATATAGGGCAAAGCAAGCCCTATCTTTTGATACCAATTTGGTTGACCTTGCTTCAAGGTCAAGGTCACAGGAGCTCTTCATAGTAGGATTGTATACATATTTTGAAGTGACCCTGACCCTGAACTATGGAAGATAACTGTTTCAAACTTAATAATTATGTGGGGCACATGTTATACATTTATCATGAGACACATTTGGTCACATATCATCAAGGTCAAGGTCACTTTGACCCTTATGAAATGTGACCAAAATGGGGTAGTGAACCACTAAAAGTGACCATATCTCATGGTAGAAAGTGCCAATAAGCACCATTGTGCTTCCTATGTCTTGAATTAACAGCTTTGTGTTGCATGACCTTGGATGACCTTGACTTTGGGTCAAGGTCACGTGTATTTTGGTAGGAAAAATGTGTATGGTGTCATTGGTAGGTTTAGTTGTTTGACCTTGACCTTGAAGGTCACCTGAAGGTCAAGGTCATGCAAATGTCAAGGTCATGCATGTGAGTCGTATGGGCTTTGCCCTTCTTGTTACAAACATCCCTCAAAGGCCAATGAAAAGTATCTACGCGTTTAGATGAGAGCCCGCAGCGTGTCACCATACCACACACTTGACCGATCTGTTCGAGAGTCAGACAGAAGCGATGTGATGATGAGGTGGGGTGTTGCGCAATCAGGTGAAGTTTTTTTCACAATGAAATTGCAGTGCCTATCTAAAGACATAAAGAATAATCATTCAGCGGCAGATTTTACATCTGAAACTCAGAGTATACGTGGGCATAGTTCAGCTTTTGAAGTCTCCGCAGCGACCCCCTTGTAGGACTTTTCGGCCGTTGTCTCGATTTGAATACATTATCCATGCATCTCAGTATGGGAGAACCGGTCACAGTGGTAACGGTTACACCACGCAAGAATCTCCAGGGATCTGATGTCTTGCGCTCGAAGCGAAACTTTGGTCCTTGCAATGACGTACTTTCCGTTTGACTGTGGAAGTCTGGAACGCATCAGAGAAAGTTCTCCGTAAGGCAGCCATTGGACGATGTCTTTTTCCTAACGGCGTACGTGCACTGAACGCAATAGAGGCCTACTATCGACCCTTGACTCTTGACCTCGTGGCTGTGCAGAGACCGTCGCAACTGTCTCCGGCGCCTAGCGTGACGACTTTCCCCAAGAGGCTTCATACACCTGTTTGTGGCTTCATGGTGGAACGGCGGACATACATGCACATGAAGCCATGGCCTTTCCACGTACCACGTGACTTCAGGAGTTAGTGTTGCACGGCGGACATACATGCACAGGAAGCCATGGCCTTCCCACGTACCACGTGACTTCAGGAGTTAGTGTTGCACGACGGGCATGTGCCATGAAGCTCTCCACTGATATCGCTTGGCTTGCGTGCAGACTCAGGTTGTAGATCAATACGAAAACAGTTCTGTGATTAGTATTAATGACATCTTCCACGGGCGCGGGAGCTATATGATATTAAAATGTGTATACCTACCTGCTACGCTTTCTGTTTATCTTTCTGTAAGTTCCTCCTTCCGCCTGTGTGTGTGTGTGTGTGTGTGCGTGCCAGTGTGCGTGCGCGTGCGCGTGTGCGTGCGTGCGTGCATGTGTGAGTGCGCGCGTATGTGCATGTGAAGAGGAGTTGGATGGGGGTTGATGGGGGTGTAACTCTGTGGAGTTTGTATGCTTTTGTGTTTGTGTGTTTTGTTCTTCCTTATATTCGTCTGCATCTTTTTGGCCAATGGTACGTCCAATCGACTATCTATTTCATCTGTCACTGTCTCTCCATCCGTCTAAAAGTGAGTGAGAGAGAGAGAGAGAGAGAGAGAGAGAGAGTGTGAGAGAGAGAGAAACAGACACAGAGAAACAGACAGACAGAGAGAGAGAGAGAGACGGACAGAGAGAGAGAGAGAGACAGAGACAGAGAAAGAGACAGAGACACAGAGACAGAGACAGAGACAGAGAGACAGAGAGAGAGAGAGACAGAGAGAGACAGAGACAGAGACAGAGAGAGATGCACAGAGAGAGGTAGTTTAGGTTAGACTCTCAAGCACATTATTTCTCTGAGTGACACTGCTGACATACATCGAATATTTTAGTGTCTCTCAGAGTAGTGGCCTTAGAAAGTGTTAGAGCAATCAATATGCGTCAGCAATGGATTTCCAAGTGATATGCTGGCAAATGAATCGTCTAGCACTTCTGTAGAAATGTAGTCATAAAAATGGACATTCAGTGATGTTACTGACCCTTGCTGTTATACGACTGAGGAAGTGCAATATGGCCCGAAGACCACGTAAATATCCTGCAATTTCACAATGAGAAAACACTGTAATCAAAGAATTTCACAATCTTCTTTTCATAAGAAAATTTATTATCACGCAACATCAACAGAACAAATACATGAAAAATCAGATTTTGATTTCAGCATTGCTTTGGGTGAAACATATGTACGGTTCAATAGAATCTGACGCCACTGGGCTCCCATTTTGGTCCTGTGAATAAATTAATTTATAAAAATTACACAAATAAGAAAATACCGTCTTCAACTTTCTTTAACTGCTTTGCAAATTATGTTTTTAACTTCTTCCACTGCATACAGTTTTTGCACCAGAATTCGGGGATATAATTATTTTCATCCGGGGAAAGTATGCTGAATTTCACATGTGATTATCGCAGCGATTCTTCGTGTGGATTTTTCTTTGGATTTGAGCCTCGAACACATTTTTAAGGCGTGTCAACGGAAGACATTTCCAATGTCTCGATCGAAACAACATGCTGATGCTATTGATATAAACATTATATCTAGATAAGGACTGATGCCATGCATATTTTAACGCCTTCTCAGAAATGGGAGTATGTGGAAGAGAATGAATGTCAGACGCAAAAGCGTTCCATATATAATGCTGAATTTTATCTCAAGCGCTAACGCACATATCTACAGCAGCAAATCGTCAAATAGACAGAAACGACGGAGGAAAAAATGACTTCTACCAGATGCGACTGTTTTGACCATCGGAAACAAAATGCACTTTTCAAATAGTACGTGTTCCTTTGTCGGGTCGTGGCACGCATCATTGCTGTCACACTCACCAGGGTTCTCAGACAAACCCTTTTCGTAAAATTACTTGTGTATATATTCATTTGTGTTCAAATGTGTAATTACAAGAAAAAACCAAACGAGATAATGCGCAAAACTAAGCAACATCACGCAGTGGTGAGAAGCCCTGGTCACCTTCAACACGGAATGCTTGCCGCGCTGTTTACATTTACAGTTTCTCATTTTCTGCAAATACTTCCCAATTTGAGTAGGAATACCGTGATGTACATCCATCGCCCAATCACAGATAAGAAGTCACCTAAGTTGTTTTAAAGACACACATTTAGATTATGCACCTTTGTCTCTCTCAAGCTCATTGGCACTGTTCTGCGATCGAGACTTCTTGATTTTTGTCTCACTCACAAGTGCAAATACACATCAAACGTTATAGTAAAATAGTTATAGTTTACTCGCATTCCGATTTATGTAAAATCTTTAAGGCACAAGTACTCGGCACAATACATGTGCATGTGGTCACAAAATAGCAATACATTTCAATGCCGACTACGAATGTCCTTTTCGAACCCCGTGATACTCTGCCTCCAGTTTTGGTAGAGTTCAGGAGGCTCCGCATTTGTCAAAGTCCACACCCTACAAACTTTGCTAGCTGTGATCCGCTTCTCAGCGTAGGCATTAGATCGATGTACTTTGCCTTTTCCCCCCATGTCGGAGCTGCACGACGCCCAGTTAATCCAACAGCATACATGACGTAGATGGTGGTCACGTAACTGCAAGGTGTGGGCATGCTCCATAGGGCCCCCCGGGCCCCCCCCCCCCCCCTCCCCCCACCTTGTTGCATATGCGGACTTTGTAGTATTCGTAAAACACATATGAGGGATTGCGGAGGTTGGACGCTCAGGCAGACCCGTCTGAACAAGAAATGATTACAACATGTCTCAGTCTGAGACAGTGTGCATGGTTTTCATGTAAAAAGACTGCTTGGGGCGAACGGGGAAAAAACTGGAGTTCTATCCTCGGAACGTTTGAACTGGGTCTCTCCTAGAAAGGAGTGGAGGAATATGTCGGGGCCTCGGCTGTTTCTCTGTTTTTGCCCCATCAGTTGCGGCAGGATTTGTGATCTGTTGGGATGGAATGAGAGAGGTAAAGGCTGGATGGGGGTTGGGGTGGGGGGAGGGGGGTAAAGGCTGGATGGGGGTTGGGATGGAATGAGGGAGGTAAAGGCTGAATGGGGGTTGGGATGGAATGAGGGAGGTAAAGGCTGGATGGGGGTTGGGATGGAATGAGGGAGGTAAAGGCTGGATGGGGGTTGGGGTGGGGGGAGGGGGGTAAAGGCTGAATGGGGGTTGGGGTGGGGGGAGGGGGCTGTCCAAGTTCGACTGCTGTCAGCTGCTGGATGCACAGGGGCATAAGGTGGGGTCTTTGGTTAAAATACGTGGTGGAAGGGAGCAGCTGTAGAAAGAGGAAAATCTTTCTGTCTTCTGTCAAGTTCGAGCGTTAAAATAGACGGGGGTGGGGTGTGTGTGTGGGGTGGGGAGGGGGGGGGGGGGGGAATAGGAGTTAAACCAGCTGGTGCTCAGTGCTCAAAGGATGAAAAGGAGGGGGGGGGGGGGGGGGGGCGGGGATGTCTTTAGGATGTAAATGTGAAGAGGAGGAGAAATGGAGTCATTGTTTGCGCACGCGCGCGCGTTTGTTGTTTGAATGTGTATTATACACCTGCAGCGCGTATAATTGTGCACGTGTGCTTGTGCATGTATGGATGCATTAAAGATATGTGTGCATGAGCGTGTGTGCGTCTGTGTGTGTCTGTGCGTGCCCGCGCGCGTGATGTGTTCGTGTGTGTGTGTGTGTGTGTGTGTGTGTGTGTGTGTGTGTGTGTGTGTGTGTGTGTGTGTCTGTAGTAACATTGATAGTGGAGAGAGGAAACGTTAAGAAGGAATTCACTGCAGTGTCTACTGCGAGTGCAGGAGGGGTCTGGCACTGCCCAGAGGGGGGTTGATGGGGGTGGGAAGAGGGCGAGAACTGTGTGTCTGGCGTTCCTTCGTGGCGAGCTCGCGTCTCTTGGTTAGCTCCTCTTGCAGCCGTAGGTAGTCGGGGTGGTTCATCCTGTGCACCAACTTGTGCAGATGCGGCTGTGACCTTGGCACGTACCGCTGGCCAAACAGATCCGTCTTCTGATTGGCTGGGGGAGGAGTTGGTGGAGCCTCCGGAACTGGCACGAACCTGTGCGCGTAGTACTTGAAGTTTTCCGGCGGCAAAATTCGACCTGCGGTGAATGAGAGACAGAAAAAAGATAGAAAATTTACAAAAAATTAAGAAAATTCATGTCAAACCAAAAACAATTAAATTAAGAGATGTCTTTAAAAACAGCACAATGGAATGGTGGGAAGCAAGTCTCTCAACACTGAATATTGAGTTGGGCAGACATCCTGTGACGAAGAGTGCTATAAAAATAAGTATTTGTCCCAGACT
>JAWQFJ010001380.1:20000-22500 GCA_034096865.1 Theodoxus fluviatilis
AGCCTTTCCTGCTGGTCTCTTTTGTCTTGTCTTCAGGAATCCGACCCTCTGTTTATTTTGTACCTGCCAAAGCTAGCGCCTAAAGGTACGCTAATGAATGCACAGCATGTTCTTCCGCGGCTTATATTTCATGCAGGCTATCGTAATAGAAAATTTTGACAACATCATCTCCAAATGAAATCTTCCAATGAAAAATGAGAAGTTGGAAGAGGCAGTTTTGAAGACAACTATGGTAAATTCCATTCGTATGGCACTATCGCGCTTTGTAATGAACATGTCCAACATCTTTTCTTTAAAATTCATTTTTCGTTTTCTTTTTTCCCCAAAATTCAAGGCAAAGACGATGTGAACGATAAGCTCTAAAGGAAATATTGTGGCACAGGGGTGAAGAGGAGTCGATCGCCTGTCTTCAACACTCGTGTTCGTCGCCAATTGTTTCCAGTCGGACTTGGAAAGCTTTTACGATCGTTTCTGTACAGATCCTCGTCGTTTTCGCCCACGTCCTACTCCAGCCCTCTGTAATACCATACTAGGAGACCTGATACCGCAATGGGCAGAAGCGTCGATGAGATATGCACTTGTGACTCTCTCTCTCCGTGCTGGGTGTTACTGGGAGCAGAAGCTTAAGCTGTACCTCTTCCTGCTCTGGCAGTTGGGCCTAGGAGTCCCCGGAGGACGGTAAGGATACCTCTGCAGGCGTGTGTGGAGGTCAGGGTCACACCTTGGAACGTAGGTGGCGGGCTTGAGCTTCATCGAGGTCCCCTCTTTCGTCAGTATGGGGCTAAAGTGAACCTTCTTGCCGCATAGCAGGTGGATTTTTCGGGCTTCCTCCAGGAAAGAGCTGCTCAGGCTGACGCAAGGACTTTCGTCTGGCTCCTTCCTGCCGACTCTACTCGGCTTCAAGTTGGGGACTCCTATTTCAGACAGAAGGCGCTCCAAAGAGTCAAGGCTGGAGATCTCTGAAGTGTCCCCCAAGGTTGAAGAGATGGTGGGGCGCATGATGCTAGAGACTGCTTCTTCTCTGCCGCGGACTTCGAACTGTTCGCCCACCCTGCCCCTGACAAACGAAGGCCTGGCGTAGTTAGAGGTGTGGTTAGCACTGCGCGCGCAGATGCTTCTCCCTTCGACTAACAGCTCTGACGAATCGGTGCCGCAGTTGGTGTTGTTCCCCTTTGTGTCAGAGCCATTGTAGCTGTTAGCACTGCGACTGCATCCCTTTTTGCTGCTAGTCAGCGACGTCCCCTCGATAGCTACGCGCTGCTTCGAGGATGATCTACTGGTATTTGCTGGGCAGCGGAGAGTATTGTTGGCTGAGACGTTAGCCTTGCTCTCGGGGCAGCAAGGAGGCAGATTCTGGGAGATTGCCTTAATAAGACATGGGGCGATCAAGCGGCTCTTTTTGCGGTCAAACTCACGGCAAGCGGGAATGGGGAAGGCCTTACCGTCAGTGTCTATCGGTGGGTTGCGGGCCTCGCTGCGAAGCTTGTGCCTCTCTGAGTCCCTGGTGGCCTGGCGAATGCGCTCCAAGGCCAGGGCACGTGTGCGAGGACTGGCGAACAGCTTGTTGTCCTTGATGTACTTCTCGAAGGTGTAGCCCCCGATTCGAGACGGAGGCGGGATGTTCACGGGGTACATGGTGGCGATGACGTCAGAGACCTTGCGGCCCTCAGCCGAGGTGGAGAAGCCCATGTGCTCAGTGAAGTTCCGCCACACGTTGCTGTTGTAGCTTTCGTCAGGGCGCTCCGGACTGGGTGGATCAAACCTGCCAGCCTCCAGCCACAGTCGGAACTCGGTATCGGGGTTCTGGGAAACAAATGCAACAAGAATGAGCGAGAGAGGGAGCGAGGGAATGAACGAGCCAGTGTACAAGCAAGTGAGCGAGCATGTAAGGGAGGGAGGGAAGAAGGAGGAGAGAAAATAAGAGAGTGAGCGAGCGTGTGAAGGAGGGAAGATGGAGGGGAGAAAATATGGGAGGAAGGGAGTGAGCAAGAGAGTGAGCGACGATGTGATTGGGCGAGCAAGACAATGTGAGAGAGGGAGGGAAGAAGGGACGGACAGAAGGATGGAGAGATAAAAGTGCAAGGTTGGGATGTTGGGGTGGGGGTTGGGGGAGTAGAACACTTACTATACTTTACTTTGAACATAGAACTTCCCATCGCATAGGAATGCCGCATGTTTGAATGAGACAATCTAACCTTGAATTGACTTTTTGCCTGCCATTGCGCCTTTGATGAGGGTACATAGGTACTTGGTAGACGTTTTGCCCGATTTACAGGAGCATCAAATGACAATGAAAGGCAGACTAACACTGAATAAGAAATACTGGAAAGAATCCTCCTCCTCCTCCTCCTCCTCCTCCTCCTCCTCCTCCTCCTCCTCCTCCTCCTCCTCCTCCTCCTCCTCCTCCTCCTCCTCCTCCTCCTCCTCCTCCTCCTCCTCCTCCTCCTCCTCCTCCTCCTCCGCTGCCGCCGCCGCCATCACCACCACCACCACCACCACC
>JAWQFJ010001380.1:32500-68279 GCA_034096865.1 Theodoxus fluviatilis
GAGGCAAGAATGGCGAATTTTGCCTTGCCTGAATAGCCATGATTACTAAACACCTGTAGTCAACGGATGGCATTCATTCGGAGCTTACCAGGTTTGTCTTTTCATTTGAGCTCTGTAGGATAATCATAGTCTGAATGAATCTTGTGTGAAAAGGACTTGGTGTACTGAAACTATAAATTTGCAGACCTTTGACTGCTCATATTTGGTCCATTTATGTAGGTCATTAAAGATGCCTTTTGAAATATAAAGAAAAGGAAATCCAGCCCTTACCAAGTTGAAAACATTTGAGGGACATCTTCCAGGAATCAAAATAGGTGATCATTTTCACCAATATCGATTTGATTTTTTTTTTACGACTGTTCATTCAAACCACACGACACAAATACTGTTTAAAAAGCTAGCTGCATTCTTGACTTCAATAACAAGATTTTGCTTAGCTAACTTAATTTTCTCCCCAAAAATTTTCCATTACATTTTTTTAATGTACATTCCACTTTAAAGGAATAGTAAATGGCTTGTTACATACATCCCAAGGGAAGATATACTGGTATGGCTCACATCACCTCCAGCAGTCTTAATATGATCATGGGGCTATTTTTTCATCATTGGACATGTGAGAAATGCTCATACATGCGCAGTGCAGAACAATACAGAGTTTTTAGCAGATTCACCCTGACATTGGTTAAAATGCATTTGAAAAAAGACTAACAGAATTTTTTATAATTTGCATGGATGAGTGAAGAAATGACAACTTATTTCAAGTGTAAAGGTATATATATAAGTTTCCTCTGATTTTTCTGTACTCATCTCTGAACAGGGGCAATTAAAATACTTTTTTAATAACATGTGGAGGAAATTTCTCATGCATAGTTAAATACCATGCAAGGGATAGAAAGTTTCACGACCCTCAGCATGCATTAAACCAGTTACCTCCTCATTTTTAATGCCTGAGAATTCAAATAAGTATGTAAGTGTTAATGTGTGATGGCCCACAATGATACAGAAGGAAATGTTGTGTGTCACTGTTATGAAGGGAAACACCATGCATGCATGAGTGTGTGTGTGTGTGTGTGTGTGTGTGTGTGTGTGTTTGCATGCATGCATGCATGCATGTGTGTGTGTGTGTGTGTGTATGTATGTGTGCGTGTGTGTGTGTGTGCTAAAGATGAGCTTTACTGAGAGTAGATCATGCTTCGCAGATCACCTTAATTCTTAATTCCTACTTTGATCCTTACTATCTCTACATATTGTTTGTTGAATAAAAATGTAAACCTGTATATGCAGTTCATCCAAGTAACTGGCTTTTTAAGGTAGCTAAACTTCTTTTCTATTGGGGGGAAGGGGGGGGGGGCCAGGCAGGGGGGGGGGGGGTCATGGATGGGAAGGTGGGTTAGAATGACTGTGTGAACTGTTTGGGGGAAAAAATTCAGCTTTCATACATTCTCTTCTGAAGTGCCCAAAACATGTTGGATGTCAAGGCAACCAAAAAGATCAAGCTTTGTTCATGAGGGTGACATCATCAGAGACCTTTCAGATTCTTCCGCCAAAAAAAGAAAAAGTTGTGGTCATGGTAACCTGACCAACCCTATTTTTCCTGCTGACCCCAAACCATTTTCTAATCATGCAAAAAATAAAGAGAAAATTTGAAAGTAAAAATGAAATGTGTGCTGCCCTATCTCTGCCAACGAACACTTAAAGATTTCACTGTTTAAGTTATGAAAAAGCGTTTATTAGTGAAAGAAAGTTTTGTTTATGTTCAATCTGACCTCTTCTGACAGTAAACACTTTTTTAAAGTTCAGGATGCCCCCTTTTTTCAGTGTTGCCTTGACCACTTTTGTTGCTGTTGCCTTATAAAAGTAGCTACCACAAAAATGGGCACCTAGTGTGGGACGGACAAAATAAGTTTTGGACCTCACATGGGGACCGAACGTGGTGAACATTCATGTGTTCTTCTGTCGTTCCCATTCTTCAGCTAATACTACTTTTGATCTGATGGCTTTCTAATGGGTAAGACTAAGAAGTGGTGATAGCGTAGTTGAGCCCTATGTTTATAATGATAACTTTCTGTTCTGCTTACCAGGGTCCCAGGTCCCCAAGGAGACAATGGCTGCATGAGAGGAAATGAGCCTGAGGTTGCTAGAATCCCTGGTTCAAGACGAGTCAAGTGCTGCAAGTGACATGGATAACTCTCAAGGGGGAGCACGTGATGATCTGGATCAGCTGATCAGGTCTGTGGTTGAGGACACACAGAACGGCGCCACCCAGGATGGTGATGGTCAGGATGCCACGGACATCACAGAGGATCAGGACACAAGCCAGGCCAGTTCTGTCATCAAGAAGAAGAAAATCGTCCGGAGAAAGCGCCAGCAGAAACATCATGAGACGGTGGAGCGGGAGAGCGAACCTGAGAGAGAAGCAGAAAGAAGAAATAAAAGAGATTCTTCTGGGAACCGCAGGGCTGACAGAATTGCTCATAGTGACGATGAGGAAAGTAACCACAATGAGGATGATGAGATTTTGAGTGAAACAAATGGAAGAGAGAGAGGGGATTACCACAGAAAGCACCACAGGGCAAGAATGGTCAATGGGAACAGAGAGGGGAGGCATCAAACCGAGAACCGTGAAGTCCAGAGTGACCAGGAGCCACGAGCAAGCAAGCGGAGGGAGAGAGGGCCTTCCCCAAGGAAACTGGTCAAGAGAGCGCAGCTGAGGCCTTTCAGGTCCTTGGAGATTAGTTCCACAGCATTTATCGATGAGAGAATCCAGCAGAAGTACAGGGAGATTGTGGAGCTGCTGTCAGGTCAGTTTGAGGTGAAGAAGAAATCCTTAACTAGTGACCACTTGCACCAGATGGAATTGCTGCAGCAGCAGTATGCCCAGGCTAGTCATGGCCTGCAACCCGCTGGTGTGCTGGTTCCCCGCAGCTTGCCTACGCATATCCGTAAAGAGGGCCTCCTCTCAAATTCTGGTAAACACCCAGGTAAACCTTTGCCAGCTCTGGGAAGGGTGACTGAGAGCTTCCGATGTTGCAATGCTGCCCTACCCTTATGCAATATTTCTTGCATTATTCCAGATTAGTTCCTTGATTTGTTTTGTCTGTTTGTGCTCTTACAGTCAGGGGCATCTCTGTTTATTTGAATGGTTTTCATCCGTTTTGTCCCGCTGTATTTGAGTTGAATGGAATTCTTTTCTGTTGTTATATTTACACGTTCTTCCACCGTGTGCCATTCAGTGATGTTTTAAGTATTAGTCTCCCAAAAATGCTGTTGGAGAAAGATTTGATTTTTTTCTTCTTTTTTTAATAACATCCTCAGTTCTGACTGATTCATGTCCCTTATCAGACAGTGTGTCTTGCTGCTTTATCGGATCTGCACTTTGTCCTGACTGAGATATTTTCATTCTTCACTTCTATCCATCCTCTTTCATGGTTTTAAAGAGACACTTGCTAATGTAGGAAGCTTTTCTCACTTGCCCAGCACTTTGAGGAGTCAAATTTCACAGCCCTGACTACAAAGATGTATGTGTCCTTCACCATGATGTAAGTTGAGTTTTGTCCATTTGAAATAATCCCAATACTTGCTGTTCAGTTTTATGCATGTCTTTCATCTCATCTTAGTTTAAAGCCCCTCATTCTCTCCTCTCCTCTTAATGCTGAGTGACTGTGGAACAGACCAACATTCATTTTCTTATCCTTGGTTTTGGACCGCCATTCCATCACTATTGGTTTGCCTGCAGAATGGCATGTATTTCCAGTTGGCAGCTACTCCCATTCACACCAAATGCTCTTTTTAGTGCTGATTTATATATATTTTTTAATGCCCATCTGGAGAGAGAATGATCAATTTCTCAAATATTTACCACATTCAAAGATAGATTAAGTGTGATTTCTAGTTAGATATTTAAGTGTTTACTCTCGCCTTGCAGTTTCATGTGTATCCATCTTCATTCTGTCTGCGACTAGTTTAAAAGAGTGTTTCTGAGCATTACTACCATACAAGGTTTTTCTTCCTTAGGTGTCATTTCCAAATCAATCAACAAAGCCTCACAACCTAACAAGATCTCTTCATCGGCAAAGATGATTGATTTGTAAGGTGTCTTGACAGTGTCATAATTAATGAGGTGTCATGATAAGCAAGGTATCATGATTAATCAGGCTTCTAGATGAGTCATTATGATTAGCAAAGGCATCTTGATTTCTGATGTATTCTTGACTTGACTTGACTTGACTTTTACGACGTTTGAGGCCTTTTGTGAGGCCTGTTCGACGTTCCATGTGATAAACTAACTTTGCTGCAATGTGTGGCGGGCTTACTACTAGATCTATTGCATATTTTGGCATTCTGGTGTGTAGAGGGTGGGGAGATCTTTCCAGTGTTCGTCGAGTGCAACTTTGAAGTCATGGACTGAGGCAGCTGTGACAACTGCATCTGGTAGGTTATTCCAGGTTTTGATGATACGTTGTGAGAAGAAGTTCTTCCTGATGTTCAGCCGAAAGCTGTCTTTATGGAGTTTCAGCGAGTTTCCACGCAATTTAGTGTTGCTGGACAGCTTGAACGTTGGTTTCTGCACATCGTAGTAACCATGGAGGTATTTGTACACCTCTATCATATCTCCTCTCTTGCGTCTGTGCTCCAGGGTTGGGAGTTTGAGTGCTCGGAGTCTCTCTGGGTACGTCTTGTTTCTGAGTGATGACAGCAGTTTGGTTGCCCTACGCTGAACGTCCTCGATGTCACTGCATAGCGTTTTCATGTGTGGTTGCCAGACACAGTGGCCGTACTCCAATCTGGGTCTCACCAAGCTTTTGTACAGCAGGACGAAGGTCTGCTCTGTCAGATAGTCGAAAGACCGGCGGATGACTCCAATGACACGGTTTGCCTTCGATGTTGCATGTGCTACTTGGTCCTTGAAGGATAGTGTGCTGTCAATCATCACTCCGAGGTCCTTTTCTGCACCACTCTCCGCAAGCTGCAATCTCTGGGGTTTTTGCATCAGCATCTTTACTGTTCATGAAGTATGTCGCTTGTGTCTTTTTGGACCCCATCTTCACAACACTGCATTTCTGCGGGTGGAACTTTAGAAGCCACTCTTCAGACCAGATCTGTAGTTTGTCAAGGTCAGTTTGTAAGTCCTGCGGTCCCCCCTCAACGTCACTCCTGGTGTACAGCTATTCAGATAGACCAGGCTTCTCCATGGAGGAGGCAAACATCTTCTGTAAGGTGTCCCGGCACAGCTGTGGTAGATAGGGCAGCATTGCACCATGGGAAGTTTTGTTGAGGCTTGCTGGCTTGTAGTGCTTGTGTCCCCTCGTGTTTTCCGTGCTGCATGTTGCAGATGCACGGCTTCCGCATCGCTTTGCATGCCAGGTATTACCCATGCTTGCTTCCAGCATGTTTCATAGCGTTGCTTACATTTTGCCACCTTGATGAGCATTTTTGAAATGTCCATATAGATGGATTGTGGGTTTGTTTCAAGTTTTCCCATTTTATCCGTTAACATTCACATAGTTTAGATTTGTATTTTCTAATATTAGAAAATTGATATTTTGCTTGTTTGCTAAATCCATTTTGAGAAAAGTTTTACTAATGCTTCAGTTTTGGTCATTAAATAAAAAGATTATGCTATATGTCGATTTGTTATGTGCTAACTTAATTTCATTACAGGTTGAAGCTTTTGTAATTTTAAGTACTTGTAACATTCTTATCTCATCAGTATATTATTAACATGCCTTGGTCAAATTGTGTTTCTCAATAGCCTCATGTTTTCCAGTTGGGTGGTGGATGATATGTGCAATTCTGTTTTACAATGAGTAAACATTTTGAAAATTCGAGAGAGATTTTTGACAGAAATTTTTGTTATTTTTGTGACTTTTATAATGTTAGTGCCATAAGCATATGAAAAATTATAGTCTTAGGGACAATGTGAAAAAAGAGTCCTGTGATAACTAATAATTTGAGCAGCATCTTTATAAAAGCAATTTGAATACTTTTAATGCCACTGCATTCAGTCTGGCCAACATAATTTTTCATTCTGAATAGAGTAACCTGACTAGTCCACCTCTCAATCTAATCATTTTCTCCCCCCCCCCCCCCCCCCGACCCCCCCCCCCACCCCCTCCCTCTATGTTAATCCCAAATTACTTATGTGACTTTCACTTGTTTCCTCTCTGCAGACAACTATGGTGGTGAGGCGGGCCGCTACACCAATGGCACTGCCCATCACCGTGACAGTGATGAGGGCATGGATACCTACACCACCATCCGCATCCTGCAGACGGTGGACACAGCCGATGACAGGAGACCTCCCCCATCTCGCCGTCGTCGCCCATATTCGGCACAGCCCCACCCTCCTCCCCGCAGAGGAGCCGACTCGGAGGACGATTCCATGCGCGGCCGAAGCACTCGGCGCCCTGTCAGTGCTGTCCATGGCGGTTGCTCCACATCTGGCAAAGGAGGAAGTGGGACGCGGCAGGGCCGTAACCGCCGCAGGAACTCTTCAGACAGGGAGAGCAGAGACAGGGATGACAGCTCCGAGGTATCCACTCCACGGAGACAACCCCCTCAAAGCGAACACCACCTGAAGTTCACAGACAACCCTGATTTGAAGAAGTGGCTCATACAGAAGAACAAGGAGTACCGGCGCAAGCAGAAGGAGGAACGACAGGAGAGGAAGGAGAGCAAGAAGAAGAAGAAGCAGGAAGAGGAGGAGAAGGCAGAAAGGAATGAAACATCGGAGATGAGGGTGAAGGAATGGCAAGAGAAGAAGCGGAAGGAAGCATTGCAGCGTGCCAAGGAGGAGAAGAAGCAGCAGAAGGAAGAGGAGGAGAAGCGAAAGGCTGAGAAGGCACAGCGAGCTGTGGGTGCCATCTCCGGCACCAAGATCGAAGGTCCCACATCAGCTAAGGAAGAACAGAAAACGGAAGGAGATAACTCTGGAGGTGCCTCAGGCAAAATCCGAGTAGAGGGAGTGTACCCTCCACCAACCAAGTTCGTCTACAAGAGACCTGTATCAGGGAGGATTCGCTTCATGAAGACAACACCGAGGACCACATCACCAGAGAAGACTCCTGAGCCAACCCCGGAAGAGAAGGAGAAGACAATGCGGTTGAGCTATGATGCCTGGCTGCTGCAGAAACGCAAGCAGCTGGAGCTTGCCAAGAAGGCTAAGGCTGCCAAGGAGAGACAGCTTGCTAAATCAGAGCCAGACCTCACCAAGACACCACAGATTTCGTCCCAAGCTGGCTTCAGAAACAGGAGTGCTGAGAGGGACCCTGACAACCGTCCAGACTCGGCCCTGAGTGTGACCCGCGCCAGCCTGAGCCAGCGACCATCCAGTGCCCGCCCAATGTCCTCCATTCCCTCCCCACTCCACTCCACGTCTCCCCGGCGACCTCTGTCTGCCAAGCCTCGAGTGAGGACCTCCGAGAGCAATGAAACCTCAAGCAATGCATCCTCCTTCAAGCTGCCTTTCCCTCCCGACTCAGGGGTCCCCAAGCATGTGCAGCACAGACAAGAGAAGATTTTCCACTCATCTGTATTTGAGCAGAAGCAGGAGTCTGTACAGGGGCAGCCTCAACCCAAGGCAGCAGATGATGAGGGTGGTCAGCAGGAAACTTCCAGTAACAAATCTCAACCTCCAGTTGCTGTTCAGAATGGTACTGGTGATAACAAGTCTGATACTGCAACAGATGCTGCTCAGAAAGCTAAAAAACCCAGTGCATCCAAACAGGACCAAGCAAAGAAGAAGAAGAAGACACCTTCTGGCGCTACAGTTGCAGCTCAGCCTGCTTCCAAGTCCAGCAAATCAGCTGTTAACAAAGCAAAGATGGAAGCAGTGCCAAGTGCTCCCAAGAGTTCTTCAGAATCCAGAGACTCTGATGACCAAGCAGAGGAAGATGAAGTTCCCAGCACTGTCCAGCCCTCTACAGAGTCCAGAGAGTCAGACCAGACAAAAGCAGAGGCTGTTCCTGGTGCCAACCAGTCTGCCCCAAAATCCATAGAATCTGAATGGCACCATGCACAGGGGGAACCACTACCCAGTGCATTCCAGTACCGCCCCAAACCCAGGGAACCTAAAGGAGAAGATGCCTCTTCAGGCCAAGCTGCTGCTGAGATCATCCCCAATGCTTTCCAGTACCAGCCCAAGTCCAGGTCCTCTGGAGATGCAAACCAAGCAAGCCAGTTGGACCTGACAGTTCCTGCAGCTTTCTGGTATGCCCCAAGGTCCAGAAGCCCCGAGCCAGGCCAGGTGAAGGAGGAGACAAAGGCAGACACGATAGTTCCCCCTGCTTTCGACTACACCCCAAGGTCCAGAAGTCCACTCCCAGCTCAGGAGAAGGAGGAGGATGCAGAGCACAAGAGAAGTCTGTCCAGCTCTGCCAAGAAGGTGTCCTTCTCGGAGCACACCACCATCCTGGAACCGCCTCCAGGAACAGAGCCGATCTGTGAGGGGGAGTCCGACATGATTGGAATGGACTCGGGATTTGTGGAACCCCCTCTGCTGGCAAGCTACGATGATGACTATGAGGAGGAGGATTACGATGACGATGATGACTGGAATGTTCCAGATAATGATGATGTCGATGAAGAGATTGAGAGTTTCAAAGTAGAGGAGGGAGGAGATGAGATGTAAATTTGAAGTGTAGATAACAAGTGTGCAGATGCAGAATAGATTTTGTTCTGGAAGCTAGCAGATAAAACTTGGTAATTGAAGGATTAAAATAATATATAATGAACTTAATGTTATCATTTCTGTTGTATTCTTTTTAGCTCTATTAATTCATCAATTCATTAAATCAATTAAACTAAATTTGTAGAGTAGATAACAGGGATGCCACAAAGTACAGCCTTTGTTCAGAATACCAGCACATGAAATGGATGGAACATACTGATTAATTAAGAGCAAGTCTTTTAAAATATCTAAGAGTGAATGTAAAGGGAGGTCTCAGCAGATTGGCTGAGGCAGGGTCTCAACAAGCAAGCTGTCTTTGAATCATTGCGGACTGTGTGAAATTTGCTAATGGCTTTGTAACTGATGTGAACTCCAAGTCCTTTTGAAACTCTTATGATCCTGTACTGACCATACTGACCATTACTGCCCACCCTGCACAATCTTGTACCGCCCATCCCACGTGGCTGTTACTCGACTGATTTTTTCTTCTAATTGCACAACCCTTACAGGACTGGGGAACGAACCATGTGAATGACTCACAGGACCTTAAGAGTTAAGCTGGTCCTGTGGGAAATAACAAAGAAAGATGGTCTGTAATACTCATTAGTGATGATGGTAGCAGATTAAAGCGATACTGAGAGAGAGATGAATTACGAGAGAAATTCCATGTGGGGGGGGGGGGGAACAAGAAAAGTCAATCCTCTGTGCCAAGGAAATGAATACATTGTCCAATGAAAGGCATTTAGATTTTCATCATCTGTCGACAAAAATCATCACACTTAAAGCTCTGTGTTCACAGTAATTTTCTCAGAGAACTTCTGCAATTTTTTTCTTTTCATGGTGATGGTTTCACCTACATAATGGCCATCTGGAACATTCATTTTTATCTGTGGAGAGAGATAGAGAGAGAGAAAAAGTGAATGTCTTAGAGTCTGTGAAAACACATTTTATTTGTGCTGGCTATACATGTATTAGGAATGAATGTTTGTTTCTAACAAAATGTACATGACTTTTTGGGGTTTTCGTCTTATTGAAGTTGATGAGGTAAAGCTTTTCACATATTTTGTAAATCTCTAAATGCTGTGCAGGAAAGTGCACAGGTGTATTGACTCCCAGTGAAGTTGAGACCATCTGCACAGTATTCAGGTCTGGGCGACGTTGGTGTTAGTCCACCTGTGATATAAAACACAGCAGGGTGAGACACTGTTTGAAGTCTTACTCACTTCCAGATGCAAGCTGGGTACTACACCTTGTGCATTCTCGTACTTGGACATGGCATGTGAAGCTGCAAACACTAAAAGAGAAAATCTGGTGAGGAAGATGTCGATATCGTGTGTAAAGTTAAGGAATGTGAAAATTTCATGACAACTGAACTAGAGCATACAATTGCATTTCCAGTCTTTTTGTACAGTTTTTCACAATTAGTCCAAGCACTTCATTGATAGGTAAGATGTATTGGAGTCCTTAGTTTGACTGATTTTTTCAAAATTAAGTTTATGGTGTTGTAGGACCTTGTGGTATGCAATGCAGTTTCAGCTTTGTGTTAGAATCTAGATATTGCTGGTGATGTGGTGTGTACAGTTGCCATAGGTCCACCCGGTAGGATGTTAAATGAGTGAGTTTTGTGACTAACATTAGCTGCACCTAATCCAAGCGCACGAGTACATGAAGTATGTAGTGTTTCACTGTAGTGGCAGTTTTCGTCTTCGAAGTCACGTAAGTGGACAGACCACTATTTCTGAGCAGGTTTCCATTGAGTTCAGGGTGGTCATCGGATACAAGAAGTAAATAATAGATAGCATGGCAGAGGCGCACATCTTTTCATACACCTAGAGGATTCAATGCCAAACAAGTCTTGTCTTTTATTAGGAATTTGTAAAGCATCAACAGCTCCATATGCATTAATCCTCAGAATTCATATGTTCTCTTATTGCATGTGGGATAGAACAGTTCTGAGACTCAGTATTGTTCACCAGTACTAATCCTCCGACGAGCTGTGATTTTCAGTAATACATTTGATAAGTATCTGTGATATAATTGCTCATGCAAACCATTATGATATACATTACATATGAAATCTGCCTCCCTTTTGAGGGAGAGTATTTGTACAGGGGTTCACAAAATATGTGCATTATTTAATATGTCATAATTATATTTATTCAGAGTAGACAGATTCTGTGTATTGGGCAATAGAAGACTGGATGTTGCTTATCAAAACATTCACTAAATCATTTCATTTTCTCTCATTCATCCACATGTTGTGATGGCGACATGGATCTTTATAAACCCTAATCAAATTATTTAGTCTCATGTTTCATCTCCTAGATAGCATGCACTGTGACGCAACATGCATATCTTTCATTTCTGGATGTGTGAGGATATGTTAGCAAATAAGGTATGATGTGGTCTATATCTTGTTGTCTGCGTGCACTTGGATAAGTTAACATGTTAACATTTTATTTATCCCAGACATGCTATTGTGGAGTTGTTCAATCCACAGAATTTTCAGATTTTATATGTAAATGTTACTATACTCTGATACCTCTCCCTTAATGCGGCATTCTTGTACCTTAAAAAAATTTTAATTTAAAAATCCAGTCTAGAGTTTTTGGACAGTTTTGATTGAATTGCTGACCACCTTTCCACCGTTACCACATGGAATGTACACAAGCTTTTCCCATCTTCCCGTGCTTTGCCTGTCCAACATTACTCTGGCTTTACTTGGCAAGTGCCTTGTTTTGATGGATGCTTCAATGCATCCCAATGCTGGGGGTGTGAACTGCAGGATGCTATTTGCTTGTTAGATTTTCTAGATGGAGAATCATGTTCATGCATTAAGTGTCAATTAGAAGGAGAAAAAAAAATTTGAAAAAATTTTCAACATATAAAGACAGCAAGAATTACGCAATTACCATCAGCCAGTGGAAATGTCATGAGACTGTTGTGTACATGAACACTCAGTGAAAGTGTTGTCCATCATGCATGCATAATTAAACATCTCTGTACTAAAAACGCCTTCCTGTGTTATGCATCCTGTATCAGTTTGAATGTGGTCACAACATGACTGAGGTCTAAACCTTCCTGAGTTTATCATGCCATTTAACTCATGCGTGATGCATAGCGCCATAAGATCCTATGAGCTGAACAAAGTCATTGATGACACATAGGTTTGTATGATGCTACACATTTGCATAATTTTCCTTCTTGTAGAGGGAAAATCAAATTCAAAACTGAACTAACTTTTATAGCTTCAGTTCTGCTTAAAAATTATTTTTCAAAATGAGTCTAATTTTTGCAACTCCAAGGATAAGTCACACTAAATACTATGTTTTCATTGAGTTAACGGTACACTGCATCAGGTCATAGCATGTCTGCACTAAAAGCCTTCCAGCACTTTGCATACTGCACCGCACCACCGACAGTCACAAGGACAACTGCTACAAGAGGACTCGGCAACAAGATGGGGAGTAGGGGTCATTTAATTACTCAATGTTCTCACTGAGGCCAGGCTGCAGGAAGACACACAGGAGCAGAGGAAGAAACAAGTGATGTACATACAAAGTGCAGATGTTGTATCAACCCCAGATGGCACTGTAGTGCTCCTTACCGGTTGGCCAATTCACCATTCAGTAATTGCAGACCCACCCTTCAGCAGACAGTGGATGCAAGCCGAGGGCCGGGTGTCTAAAGCACATCCCGTACCCTCTGCACATGACTGTTTTAACCTTGCCTGCATCTGGACAATTCCCATACACAAAGATGAATACCACTTGTGGATACACCTTACTCCTAAAGCTTGTAGCAGGGATTATTCAAAGCAGTTACAAATTTGATTATAAGTGAGCAAGTTACCGCAGTACAACTGCATGGAGTGCGAATCATGACAAAACATTTCAAAAATAAGAGGAAACATCAAACCTCCCCAAAGCAGCCAGCATAGTGTCAGCCAATCACAGCAAAATATGGCACCGTGACTGCCGCTTAAGAGCTGTTCCACATTTCATGGGGAAAACTCTTCAAAAGACATTTACTCTCTTGGACTATCCATCCACCTGGACAGGATATTCATGTCAATAGTCCATCACTACCTTTGAGAGTGATCCAGCTTAGCTGCTTTCTCTCTGAGAGACGAGTGCCTTGTATGCACATAATGTCAACAACAAATACAAATAACACTCAAGGGTATGAAACACAATGAGCATGTGTACTGAAGAGGCTTGGACAAAAATATTCAATACTGATTAGCAAGAAATAATGATACAACACTAATAGTCATACTAATATATATTGATATAATATTCAAAGTAGTAATATTCCGTCCCCATAAGCCGTGTTGCAGAACTTTCGTAAACAGTCATAAGATGGTAAATCTGTACATTTAGTAGTCCCATGCGCTGTTCTGAATCCACAGTGAGAAAAATGGTAAACTATGTATCAAAACCGAGGTACTTTGTAAACCAACTAACAAACAATGCAGAGTTCTACCATCAAGTGTCCACAAAACCTCACCTTGATGGAAATGTCCATCATACTAACACTGGGAAAAAATCCTTCATTATATTACAGAGGTTAACAATGAATTTTCATAGCAGCTGGCAACTAGCATCACATTCCATCTCAAGCACTTTTTCTCATTATTGAAAAAAAATCACAGTATTGGGGTCTCAGAAAAAGATGCTCTTATTTTCCCAGCCCAGCTGCATTCATTTCCAAATTTCCCAAGGATGTTGTTTTCACTTCACAAACTCTTTGTATTTTTCCTTTTCAAGGACCAGACTCATCATTCCATCACAGGGGTTGACAAAACAAGACTGAAACGTCCAGCATCATAAAAGGAAGCTGTAAATATGTGCATCAACACAACCATCTGACTCAAAGAAATTGTAGAAAATAAATCAATGCAAACCAAACAGAAAGTGCAGATAGAAATACTGCAAAAGTACACTAAAGACACCTTTTCTGGATGCTACAAATGTCTGTTGAACTGCTATTTTCAGCAATGACCAAGCACTAATATTCATCTTAAAAATAAGGATATCTGGAGCAGCCTTTGTAACTCATTATCTTGCAGTTTGGAATCTTGCAATCATTAGGACTGCGATACAGCTGCATGGTTCAACCCAAGTTAGACAGCAAGTGCCTTACATAAGCGTTCAAATCAAAGATATGAACAAAGATGGCTTGGTTAGTGTGTGTAAAATTATGTTAGAGCAGGCTTGTAGTTCTGTATCAGGAACAGGTCAAGAAAGGAGTGCATTTTGGTGTGTCAAAATGTATGAGAGCTGGGTCTGAAGTAGGACCTTGCAAAAGTCTTGGACATAAACATGGAGCGCATTTTGGTGTGTGTCAAAATGTATGAGAGCTGGGTCTGAATTAGGACCTTGCAAAAGTCTTGAACATAAACATGGAGTGCATTTATGCGTGTGTAATATTTGTTGGAGGAGACTCTGAATTGAACATTACATCAGAGCAGGCTCTGAATTTGGGCCTTGCAAAAATCTTGGACATAAGGAGTGCTTCTTTGGAAGGGGGTAAAATACAGCAGAACAGAATGTTGGGTTCTGTACAAGAGGTTTTCAAAAATATCTAGACATGAATAAGGAGTGTGTAAAAATACATCAGAGCAGTAGGTGCAGTTCATTTGCAGCAATTTGCAAGAGTGTTCTGACATAAACAAGAAGTGCTTTTAAGGAGTGTTTAAAATGACACTGCCACGGTACTTTGCATTAGGGCATTGCAAGTCTGCCAGCACTTCAAATAGTGGAGTGTCCCTACTTCCATACTAGGGAAGAAAATTTAGGGCGACTCGAACCATCATTAATAACTGGCAAGATCATTTCATCACATCAGTAAATAACAATAGTTGTTGTGCACATAGTCAAAGGGTGCAATACTATCACAGGAAACATATTCATTATTAAAAAAATCATCTGCTCACTCACTTTCCACCCAAGCTTGACACTGGTACACACCTGCAGCACTGTATGGGATTCTTGTCGTTTCCCTGGTAACAATGGGGGTAAGTCTGACTGGAGTGTCTTGCTCATGTCCTGCTAGTCCACACTTTCACAATAACCAACATAAAAAACCTTCCCGCAATGCTGCCAAGTTAAATCCATCGCTGGTCTGCCATCATCATCTCAGTTCAACTTGCACCAATCTAGAGGATGTGATACACCACTTAAACAAACCTTGAGTGCAACAAAAGCTGCGAGTAGTACACAGGAATACCCCTTTCATAATTTATCTTTGGAATCAGTAGGCAGAACAGTCATAAACTTTAAATAAATAATGACAGAAAGACCACTTCATTTCTGAACAATTCAACTTCAGTGCGTCAGTGCGAATGCCACTTGGGATTTTAAACTCCGGGCATTATTTCAAGTGGCATGTTTCACTCGAGGAAGACTACGCTGGCTGAGATAATCATTCCACAGGCAGAGAAATCAAATATGACTATAAAACAGTAGGCCAGATTGAAAACTTCTCCCAAGAGAGAGACAGGGAAAACTTTTCTCAAGAGAGATAAAGATATCGGAAACTTTTCCCTACGGAGAGATTTTCAACCCAGTAGAAGTTGTCAGAGTGCTAAGAAAGTATTCTAATACACACATCACTGTAATCTGCCTAGATATAGTCTTTGCTGCTGACAGGGCATACAACATAGAAAATAATATAACTGCCACAGGTGCATTTCAATACAAATACTTTTTTTACTTAATCCTCATGTAGATAAAAATACTGATCGTTTGCACTGCCAGAGAGACAGAGGCAGAGAGAGAGAGAGAGAGAGAGAGAGAGAGAGAGAGAGAGAGAGAGAGAGAGAGAGAGAGAGAGAGAGAGAGAGAGAGAGAGAGAGAGTCATGAAGACAGAAAGAAAATGAGACAGAGTGAGATTGAGAGAGAGACAAGAGATGGAACAGAAAAAATCTCACCATTTTCCAAGTAGAATCTGACATTTACAGCATGAAATATTTGAAGTTATTAAATGATTCAGCCTGTATCTATAATATTTTCTGACAATGAATAAAACTGTTCTCATTCAAGTGTTTACCATCTGCACAGTATGGGCAGCATGTGTGAATAGAACTGTTCTCATTCAAGTGTTTACCATCTGCACAGCATGGGCAGCATGTGTGTTGATGTGGAAGCTTGTCAATGCCTATTCCCTCTGTCCTGGAAGTGTCCATCATCACATAAATTACACTGAACTTCTGGACGCCTTTCCTGATCATCCAAATCTGACATTTTGGACGTGCTTTCTTCTTCTGCACAGAACTCTTAATCAGTATCAGTAAGCCATCATTAAAACAAGACATCACACAATCAGCTCTGCATTTAAGTTCGATGTGAAGCCTTTCTCATCCTCCCCTGGGAATGACTCTTTCCTTCCTTCTTTCCTTTCCTCTGCTTTCTGTCTTCCAGTGGATCCATCAAACTGCCATGACTAGAAGAAGTGGTCAGTCCTTCGAGGGTACAAAAGATCTCTTTGAAATTTGAGTAGGGGGGGAAACACTTCATGTTTGCATTTACTGCTCAGTCACTTTCAGCATATATCGTAACTATTTCTTAGCTTCTCATAAAAACTGTTTCTCTTCTCTTTTATTGATGCATCTTACATGGGTGACCTGTTAAAGGGTGTCTGGCTTCCTTTTGGACATCTTGTCTTCCACATGGAGGTCTAGACTTATTTTGCTAAACCTCTTCCCTTGGAACATAGAGTACAACTGAAGCAAAACAAGACCTTATCATCAGAAAATGGGTGCAAAAAAGCAAGAAAGCTTATCGTACAATCCTTTCTCACAGAGTGGAAGCAAACGTTAAGAGCTGGTGCATGAGAGAGAGAGAGTCACAGAGAGAGTGACAGAGAGAGAGAGAGAGAGAGAGAGAGAGAGAGAGAGAGAGAGAGAGAGAGAGAGAGAGAGAGAGAGAGAGAGAGAGAGAGAGAGAGAGACAGAGACAGAGACAGAGAGGCAGAGAGACAGAGACAGAGAGAGAGAGACAGAGAGAGAGAGACAGAGAGAGGCCAAGAGACAGACAGACAGACAGTCAGACAGAGACAGGAACAGAGACAGAGAGAGAGGAAGGGAGGGAGAGGTAGAGAACACATTAGCAGAATTCAACCAGTCATTTAGAGAGGAAAAAAAAAAGCAAAATAAAATTATCTATCAGTTACTGAAAATGATAAACCTCAAACAAAGCATATGATGTGGTGGCTATGCTCCTCCAGTCTACAATAACATTATGTGCTCAAGCACAAAAAGGCCAAATCATTTCAGACGTCAGTTCTCCTTCAGAATGCCAACCACACAGGCCTATCAGCAAAAACACACACAGTAGCTGATCAGAGCAACACAAATTTCCTGAGAGGCGAGTTGGATGATGGAGCGCTGGGTCCAGTCTTGAGATCTTGTTCGTTGGCTGCCATTAAGTTTCACAACCAGGGGATACTGCTACCCTTCTCTGTACAGAGAATTGACTGATTGTCGCTCACTCCTGGCATGCCCACAGAAAAACAAGGAGTGTTGCAGTGTCGTACTTGGTTGGAAATGGATAGCGATGCACCATGTACTAGTTAGTAAACTGTCACTAAGTCGGCCTCTTAGATCTCAAAGCGGGACATGTCATGCTTTGCATGGTTTGTGCACAACTAAAACAAAGCTTACAATGTCCCCCAACTCAATCAACTGTAATGCTAACAACATAAACTCAAAGAATAAACCTCACCCGCTGACTCCAAATCTTTCAGAAACCACACTCAAACATTCCCACTGAAACCGTTACATTCTCTCCACAAAAAAACACTTCATTAAGAGCTTGACCACTCCAGCCAAATGAAACATATTAACACATATGAACAATTATTCTGTGATCGGTCTGTTCTTTCATGTGTGTGTGTGTGTGTGTGTGTGTGTGTGTGTGTGTGTGTGTGTGTGTGTGTGTTTGTGTTTGAACGTGTTTGTGTGTGTGTGTGTGTGTGTGCGTGTGTGTGTGTGTGTTTGTGCATGTGTGTGTGTGTGTGTGTGTGTGTTTGTGCGTGTGTGTGTGTGTGTGTGTGTGCTTGTGCATGTGTGTGAAAATAATACATTTCCACTTGTGTCAGGTCCTACAGATCTTCATTCAGCAACAATACCATCTCTAGGAAGTGGGTATTTGGTCTGCCTCACAACAACACACCAGGAAAAGAATACAGATCATGGCAAGTCCCAAACCCGTCTTGTGACTGGGGACACGCATGCAAGAAGCAGAGCCAAGGAGTAAGGGAGCAGGTCACAGCAGACATCACTCCGCTAAGCTAGTTACATCCTGATTACAAGTACACACTCTGTCAAGCTACATAGCCACTGTGGTAGGTGGAATAGGACTTCGGGCTCAGACGGTCCAGACCAACAGGAACCCTCCTTCGATTGGGAAGCAGATGCCAGCTTTGAAACTGGACACATCTGGTCATGGCTAGTCTGAAACGCTTCTCATTTGCGAGCCAGCTCCATTTTCTCATAGCTATCCCTCTCCTCTTCGTCATCGTCATCCTCTGAGTGAGCTGGCGAGTGGCCAGGCGTGGAAGTGCGGGAGAGTGCAGGTGACGGTGGCGCGGAGTAGGGCTTAGGTACCGTCATTGAGCGATCCTGCAAGCAGAAATGCAGGCAGGGATCAGACACATGCCCATGTCCGCTGACCTCACACTGTGTATCCAATGGAGAATAATGAGTTACCATCAGCATAGCAGCTCACATCAGGTGAGCTAGTTTAAATATTCTGCTTGAGATTACTTTCTGACACATTTCACCGATTTGTTCTACGGGCAGTGTTAATGCAGCAACAGAAATCATGCAAATGAAATCAAGTTCTAGGATCCAAGATTGAACATACACCAACAGATGGCTTATGAAAAGAAAAATGATCCCATTTTCACTGCGATGATTTGAAACATACATCTAAAAGAACTTGATTAGAGACCAACAAGAAAAATGTTCTCATGGACTGGCTGGGAAATATGGAAGAGGCAGCACATGAATAGTACTTCAACTCTTAAGGTCCTGTAAGTCATTCACATGTTTCGTTCCCCAGTCTTGTAAGGTTTACACAATTTGTAGAAAAAAATCAGTCACGTAACAGCCATGAGACGGTAATGGGTGGTACAGGATTGAGCAGGGTGTACGGCTATGGGCGGTACAGGATTTAGCTGGGTGGGCAGTAATGGGCGATACAGGATTTAGCTGGGTGGGCAGTAATGGGTGGTACAGGATCTAAGAGCTTTAAGTGCAGCAGTATTTCAAAAGCTGTCAGTGGAAGCTGGGGCAAAGCTGTTATTCTGATGATTTGAATAAATAGTATCACTGCAATGTTCAAGCCGATATTCCTAGGTTTGATGCTCCTCAGAAGTGAGCAGAACAGTGAAATAGTGGTGCTGCGGTTTTCAATGGTTTAGACATGTGTGAGCAGAGGGTTTAGGCACAGGACAATAATGTGGATGTTATTCCAAGGAAAAAGTTACGTTCTTCCAGCACTAAGGGAGTATTATTGATGTAGAAACATAACAGTTGACAACACAAAACACAAGAGTGCTACTGTAATTCTTCACTCCATCAACTCCAAACAGGAGGTCAGTATTGCTATATCTCATCGAATGCACTTTTTCATGCACATACTGGACAACCATTGCACAGTTTTGCGTGTCGCTTTTTGTTCCAGACAAAATGCCCAGCATGGATGTATCAACATACATGACAAGCAGAAAACTTTTCCAAAAGAGCATCTTTGCATAGCAGTGATACTCAGTAAGCATGACCCAATGCATGAAAAAATACAAAAAACAACTGGCAAATATTAAGCACTGGTAACGTTCTCACCCAGAGATACAGCATTACAGTATAATGTAAGAACTTGATAGCAGCACCACCAAATTTTTGGTCCAGTGAAAAACAATTTTGTATTTAAAAGAACTAGAATGAAAGGATGGAGCAAAAAGGAAAAATGATAGAGGAAAGGAGGAAAAGATTGATTGAGCAATCAGCTCATTAATACTTTATATTCCATCAGCTAGAAAGGCCATGAGAAAGCAAAATAATAAATTAAAGAGGTAAGCATGATAATTTCCTCTGTAAGGAGAGCATACATGTATACAAACACACATGTGAGAGGTAAGCATGATAATTTCCTCTGTAAGGAGAGCATACATGTATACAAACACACATACACACATGCTCAACTGTATCAGTTTTTTCAATAGTTGTAATTTATGCTTCTTGGTTTTGAGAAAAAAAACTGCAAAGTTTGATGCAACAATCAGCTACAACTTGTTCTCGAGTTTCCAATGAACTTCTAGACTAGAAACAAGCAAAGAAAATGTTAGAGAGCCACTTGAGTGAAACACTCACAGAGACAGTAATGCAACAACTCCACAGAATACTAGTGGCCATTATGAAATGGTGAGAAATGTATCTAACATGGCAATATGACACAATCATTGTACAATGTGACAGAGGCAAAACAGCAAATTCACAACTAACCTGCAATCATCAAAGTTTTCCCTGAAGGCAAAGAACTTGTTTCTCAGTTGCTTTTGTTTTTGTTTTTAATGAGGCACTAGTTTAGGATTTATGTTCACAATTATAGTACAGTTACTTGCTCACCTTTAAACTACCTGGAAAAATCTTTTTTTCCCAAAGGTTTCAATATCATCACTCAAATCCTTGACCTCTGACAAATTTATCTATCCAACCAACCTCTGTAGCTGATTATTTCATCGTACAAAACTTCATAATCATAATTCCACATTAAAGTATTCTAGATTTGCCCCCTACAAGGTAGATGGCAATCTCTCCTTTTCCAGAAAAAGACAAATAAAAAGAATGGAATACACGTGAAATTTTGTTACAAGTACACCAAAGAAGGGAGACAACTCTTATCGTCTTACACCTCGAGGAAATGATGGTGTCAGAATGATTCTGCAACCAGGAAATTTGTGCTTAGGAAGGTAGAGAAATGTTGAAGGTTTGCAAGATGCAAAATCTGGTTTTTTAATATTTCTTTAAAGTAAAGAACAGACGAAAACCAGCTACTGAGGTTGAGGTTAACTATACAAGTTTGTAAGTTGGCGTTTTCACAATAATAAAAACATGCGATATCAACCTTGTCATCACATACAAAAATTAAAAAATAATTAAAACCCTAAAAACATTTCATTCCACTGCAACTGCTATAAAGTTCCTTGTTAGGGTACAATAGTGCTGTTTTTGAGTTGTTACACAACAAAATGCACACATGCACACACACACACACACACACACACACACACACACACACACACACACACAGAGCGCAAAATGAAAGCACACAAATCCCTAGTAAAGCAATTCAGAAGGGTGAGACAGAAACACAGGGAGTCCCTCTCCCAACAACACAGGAACCTAGCACTGCTTGGTTATTTAAAAAAATGAGTCACCTCGGTCGCCTCTTCAAATCCAAGGGTCTGAAAGGATCACAGGTGCAAAATGAAATGCCTCCCTTTCATGCTGGCCATCATTCTGAGGTCAGCGGGAGTTCATTCAGTGTTTCTGATGACCAGAAACATTTGAAAAACATTTTTTTCTAAGCGATGTTCTTACATCCTTAGAGTTAGTCACTGTTGCTGGACTTCAGACAAGTTTGACATTTGCCATGCATGTTGCAAAAGCAAAGAATTGAACAAAAATCAACAAAACTTACTTCATGGATGGTCACATCAAAATCCAAACGAATTCAAAAGGAAAAGAACCAAATCATTTCAAAGATATTGATCTGAACCTAATTTCAACAAAACTTCCTTACACCAGCGAATAAAACCTGACATTTTCCATGCAAAAGACAAGTACAACCTTAGCTTGGTGAAGAAATGATCTCATGAGAAGCACAGAGCCGATGTCATCGGACTGGACAACACCAAACAAGCCTTACCATGTTGCTCATTTCATTCACAGCGTCTGGGTATGTGCGTGCCAGGGCAATATTTCGGGCTTTTCGGTAGAACTGAAAATGCATAACAATTACTCAGATTAGAGGGGAAAACATGATTAATAGAGGGCAAGAATGTGTTGACTGAAGACGAATTAATTAAACAAACTGCCCCCTACCCCACCCCCATCCAACCCCAAACATTTCATCACAGCAAAGATGGATTGGACTGAAGAAGGTGAATGTACCACCTATCAACCTTTGCAGGCAGTTCAAGGCCATTGACCATTACTGTGGCATCATGACATGGCAATAACATGCAGGGGAGGTAACTCTTACAGCCCTAGCATTTGCAGAGGCCTGCCTAGATTTTGAATAGAAGTAATCAAAGCACAATGTTGATGAAACATATAACACAATATTGTAATATCAACAAAGATGAGATTTAAGATAGTTATTCATAGTTTCCCTACATTTCCTATTTGATTTCTAGCATCTCTTTCTGCCATCCATCTCCATTCTCTACTGTCTGCCTTTGTCTGCCGATATGTGTGTGTTTTGTGTGAGTGGTACCTCTGTGTGTGCCTGTGTGTGTGTGTGTGTGTGTGTGTGTGTGTGTGTGTGTGTGTGTGTGTGTGTGTGTGTGTAAGTGTGCATGTATGTGCACATGTAGATATGTGTGTACATTGGTGCTTGAGTGTTTTTTGTTTGTCTGTCTGTCGGTCTCTGTCCATCCGTCCGTCTGTCTGATTGACTGTCTGTCTGATTGACTGTCTCCCTGCTTGCCTGTCAGTCAAACTACCTGTCAGTCTCTCCATTCCTCCCTCCCTCCCCCCCCCCCTCCTAACACCCACCACTCCCAGGTTCCTCCCTCCCTCCTGACTCCCACCACTCCCAAGTTCCTCCCTCCCTCCCTCCCTCCTGACACCCACCACTCCCAAGTTCCTCCCTCCCTCCCTCCTGACACCCACCACTCCCAGGTTCCTCCCTCCCTCCCTCCTGACACCCACCACTCCCAGGTTCCTCCCTCCCTCCTGACACCCACCACTCCCAGGTTCCTCCCTCTCTCCCTCCTGACACCCACCACTCCCAGGTTCCTCCCTCCCTCCCACCACTCCCAGGTTCCTCCCTCCCTCCCACCACTCCCAGGTTCCTCCCTCCCTCCCTCCTGACACCCACCACTCCCAGGTTCCTCCCTCCCTCCCTCCTGACACCCACCACTCCCAGGTTCCTCCCTCCCTCCCTCCTGACACCCACCACTCCCAGGTTCCTCCCTCCCTCCCTCCCCCCCTCCTGACACCCACCACTCCCAGGTTCCTCCCTCCCTCCTGACACCACTCCCAGGTTCCTCCCTCCCTCCTGACACCCACCACTCCCAGGTTCCTCCCTCCCTCCTGACACCCACCACTCCCAGGTTCCTCCCTCCCTCCTGACACCCACCACTCCCAGGTTCCTCCCTCCCTCCCTCCTGACACCCACCACTCCCAGGTTCCTCCCTCCCTCCTGACACCCACCACTCCCAGGTTCCTCCCTCCCTCCTGACACCCACCACTCCCAGGTTCCTCCCTCCCTCCCTCCCGACCCCCACCACTCCCAGGTTCCTCCCTCCCTCCTGACTCTCACCACTCCCAGGTTCCTCCCTCCCTCCCTCCTGACACCCACCACTCCCAGGTTCCTCCCTCCCTCCTGACTCTCACCACTCCCAGGTTCCTCCCTCCCTCCCTCCTGACACCCACCACTCCCAGGTTCCTCCCTCCCTCCCTCCCGACACCCACCACTCCCAGGTTCCTCCCTCCCTCCTGACTCTCACCACTCCCAGGTTCCTCCCTCCCTCCTCCTGACTCTCACCACTCCCAGGTTCCTCCCTCCTGACACCCACCACTCCCAGGTTCCTCCCTCCCTCTCTCCTGACTCTCACCACTCCCAGGTTCCTCCCTCCCTCCTGACACCCACCACTCCCAGGTTCCTCTCTCCCTCCCTCCTGACACCCACCACTCCCAGGTTCCTCCCTCCCTCCCTCCTGACACCCATCACTCCCAGGTTCCTCCCTCCCTCCTGACACCCACCACTCCCAGGTTCCTCCCTCTCTCCCTCCTGACACCCACCATTCCCAAGTTCCTCTTCCCTCCCTCCCTCCTGACACCCACCACTCCCAGGTTCCTCCCCCCCCCCCCTTCTCCTGACTCACACCACTCCTAGGTTCTTCCCTCCCTCCCTCCTGACACCCACCAGTCCCAGGTTCCTCCCATCCTCCCTCCACCCCTCCTGACACCCACCACTCCCAGGTTCCTCCCTCCCTCCCTCCTGACACCCACCACTCCCAGGTTCCTCCCTCCCTCCTCCCTCCTGACACCCACCACTCCCAGGTTCCTCCCTCCCTCCGTCCCTCCCTCCTGACATCCACCACTCCCAGGTTCCTCCCTCTCTCCTGACACCCACCACTCCCAGGTTCCTCCCTCCCTCCTGACACCCACCACTCCCAGGTTCCTCCCACCCTCCCTCCAGACACCCACCACTCCCAGGTTCCTCCCTCCCTCCTGACACCCACCACTCCCAGGTTCCTCCCACCTCCCTCCCTCCTGACACCCACCACTCCCAGGTTCCTCCCTCCCCTCCCTCCTGACACCCACCACTCCCAGGTTCCTCCCTCCCTCCCTCCCTCCTGACACCCACCACTCCCAGGTTCCTCCCTCCCTCCCTCCCTCCTGACACCCACCACTCCCAGGTTCCTCCCTCCCTCCTGACACCCACCACTCCCAGGTTCCTCCCTCCCTCCCTCCTGACACCCACCACTCCCAGGTTCCTCCCTCCCTCCCTCCTGACACCCACCACTCCCAGGTTCCTCCCTCCCTCCCTCCTGACACCCACCACTCCCAGGTTCCTCCCTCCCTCTCCCTCCTGACACCCACCACTCCCAGGTTCCTCCCTCCCTCCTGACACCCACCACTCCCAGGTTCCTCCCTCCCTCTCTCCCTCCTGACACCCACCACTCCCAGGTTCCTCCCTCCCTCTCTCCCTCCTGACACCCACCACTCCCAGGTTCCTCCCTCCCTCTCTCCCTCCTGACACCCACCACTCCCAGGTTCCTCCCTCCCTCCTGACACCCACCACTCCCAGGTTCCTCCCTCCCTGACACCCACCACTCCCAGGTTCCTCCCTCCTCCTCCCTCCTGACACCCACCACTCCCAGGTTCCTCCCTCCCTCCTGACACCCACCACTCCCAGGTTCCTCCCTCCCTCCCTCCTGACACCCACCACTCCCAGGTTCCTCCCTCCCTCCCTCCCTCCTGACACCCACCACTCCCAGGTTCCTCCCTCCCTCTCCCTCCTGACACCCACCACTCCCAGGTTCCTCCCTCCCTCTCCCTCCTGACACCCACCACTCCCAGGTTCCTCCCTCCCTCCCTCCTGACACCCACCACTCCCAGGTTCCTCCCCTCCTGACACCACCACTCCCAGTCCCTCCCTCCCCTGACACCCACCACTCCCAGGTTCCTCCCTCCCTCCCTCCTGACTCTCACCACTCCCAGGTTCCTCCCTCCCTCCCTCCTGACACCCACCACTCCCAGGTTCCTCCCTCCCTCCCTCCTGACACCCACCACTCCCAGGTTCCTCCCTCCCTCCCTCCCTCCTGACACCCACCACTCCCAGGTTCCTCCCTCCCTCCTGACACCCACCACTCCCAGGTTCCTCCCTCCTGACACCCACCACTCCCAGGTTCCTGCCCCTCCCTCCCTCCTGACACCCACCACTCCCAGGTTCCTCCCTCCTCCCTCCTGACACCACCACTCCCAGGTTCCTCCCTCCCTCCCGACACCCACCACTCCCAGGTTCCTCCCTCCCTCCTGACACCCACCACTCCCAGGTTCCTCCCTCCCTCCTGACACCCACCATTCCCAGGTTCCTCCCTCCCTCCCTCCTGACACCCACCACTCCCAGGTTCCTCCCTCCCTCCCTCCTGACACCCACCACTCCCAGGTTCCTCCCTCCCTCCCTCCTGACACCCACCACTCCCAGGTTCCTCCCTCCCTCCTGACACCCACCACTCCCAGGTTCCTCCCTCCCTCCCTCCCTCCTGACTCTCACCACTCCCAGGTTCCTCCCTCTCTCCCTCCCTCCTGACACCCACCACTCCCAGGTTCCTCCCTCCCTCCATCCTGACACCCCCCACTCCCAGGTTCCTCCCTCCCTCCCTCCCTCCTGACTCTCACCACTCCCAGGTTCCTCCCTCTCTCCCTCCCTCCTGACTCCCACCACTCCCAGGTTCCTCCCTCCCTCCCTCCCTCCTGACACCCACCATTCCCAGGTTCCTCCCTCTCTCCCTCAATCCTGACACCCACCACTCCCAGGTTTCTCCCTCCCTCCCTCCCTCCCGACACCCACCACTCCCAGGTTCCTCCCTCCCTCCCTCCCTCCTGACACCCACCACTCCCAGGTTCCTCCCTCCCTCCTGACACCCACCACTCCCAGGTTCCTCTCTCCCTCCTAACACCCACCACTACCAGGTTCCTCCCTCCCTCTCTCCCTCCTGACACCCACCACTCCCAGGTTCCTCCCTCCCTCCCTCCTGATACCCACCACTCCCAGGTTCCTCCCTCCCTCCCTCCTTCCTGACACCCACCACTCCCAGGTTCCTCCCTCCCTCCCTCCTGACACCCACCACTCCCAGGTTCCTCCCTCCTTCCTGACACCCACCACTCCCAGGTTCCTCCCTCCCTCCCGACACCCACCACTCCCAGGTTCCTCCCTCCCTCCTGACACCCACCACTCCCAGGTTCCTCCCTCCCTCCCGACACCCACCACTCCCAGGTTCCTCCCCCCTCCCGACACCCACCACTCCCAGGTTCCTCCCCCCTCCCGACACCCACCACTCCCAGGTTCCTCCCCCCTCCCGACACCCACCACTCCTAGGTTCTTCCAGTCCAGCAGCTCACTCAGACGCTCGGTGCGGTTCCTCTGAATGATGCGCTGGCGCCGAGAAAGCTGGCTGAAGTCAAACATGTCCTGCACACAAAATATTCATACAAATTAGTGTTTGCATACACAAACCCTGCAGAAATACACACACACATACACACACAAATACACACACACACACACACACAAACACACACATTTATGTCTTAAAGCACATTTGAGATAAATCCCATACATCTTCAAACATAAACAAGAAGGACAAAGCCCATACAACTCACATGCTTGACCTTGACCTTTGCATGGCCTTGACCTTCAGGTGACCCTCAAGGTCAAGGTCAAACAACTACACCTAGCAATGACATACACTAAGAAATGCTTTACACATTTTTCCTACCAAAATACTTGTGGCCTTGACCCAAGGTCAAGGTCATCCAAGGTCATGCAACACAAAGCTGTTAATTCAAGACATAGGAAGCACAATGGTGATTATTGGCACTTTCTACCATGAGATATGGTCACTTTTAGTGGTTTCACTACCCTATTTTGGTCACATTTCATAAGGGTCAAAGTGACCTTGACCTTGATGATATGTGACCAAATGTGTCTCATGATGAAAGTATAACATGTTCCCCACATAATTATTAAGTTTGAAACAGTTATCTTCCATAGTTCAGGGTCAAGGTCACTTCAAAATATGTATACAATCCAACTTTGAAGACCTCCTGTGACCTTGACCTTAAAGCAAGGTCAACCAAACTGGTATCAAAAGATAGGGATTACTTTGCCCTATATACCATATAGAGGTGAGGTATCCAATCTCAAAAACGTCAGAGAAAATTGGGAAAATGTGAAAAATTGCTGTTTTTAGACAACATTTATGGCCCCTGCGACCTTGACCTTGAAGCAAGGTCAAGTCACTATGTATGTTTTTTGACGCCTTGTCATCATACATCATCATGCCAAATTGGGTGTTGATAGACTTAATAGTCTCTGAGAAAAATCCAATGTTAAAGTTTTAAACGGACGCCCGGACGCCCGGACGGAAGAAAAAGGCGAGTACGTAACATAGACTCGCTTTTGCTTCGCATGTGAGTCAAAAAATTACATTAGGAATATTACACTTTCAGTGGAAGACCACACATTAATAACTCATTTGCCATCGATCATCGTTGCAATAAAAATGAATGCACAGAAATGTATCGTCTGTGACAAAAATTTGTTAGAGTTATTTCAATGGAAATGTATGTATATATGTGACCAGCCACGACAAAACCAGTGCTAAGTCGCGCGGCACTATTTTGCGCTACGACTGAAAAAAGGCAGGGAGGGTCACTCTGGGTGATTTTCACTTTTTGATGAAAATAGATTCTACATGGTTCAAACTATCATGCCAGTAAAGGAAACATTTTGAAGAATTATATTTTGATGGTAAAATGAAGACTTTTGTGTTATGTATTGTTTCAAAAGCTCCCTGTAATTAGCGTTAATTGCCTCATTTTAGCCGCAATAAACACACCTAAACCCTTGCAGAACCCCTTCATGTTATATACCGTTAGAAAGGCCGCTCTCTCGGCGTTCCTGCTCTGTGCATGTCGAAGAAAAATAAGGTCAGCTGTTTTTGGAAACGGAGTTTGAAATACCGTTGCTAAGGTGTTTAATGTCTGAAGAGGGTAAATCTTCTGAGACCGTTTTTTCAAAATGACAGCTGCTTCAGTACCCAACTTGAAATGCCTGTAACTCCTATTCTAATTCACTCACACTGTTCATTCTCATATCAAAACAAACAGAAATGAATGCAGAATTCAAAAGTATTAAAAAACCCATGTTGTCCAAAAATGGACTTAGCACTGGTTTTGTCGTGGCTGGTCACATATATGTCCATACATTGCAGGTTATGAAACAGCAGAGTTACACACCACATCATCTGATTGAGCACTCGATGCAAAATTCAATGTAAACAAACAAACAAACAAAACAAACAAATAAACATCAAGAATACTACCAATCAGTGAGACAATGATGCTGACAGATGAAAAAGAACAAACCTGCGCCAAAGACTGCACCGACTCTTCCGCGCTCTTGAAGCGGCGGTCAATGATGTAGATGCCGTAGGACTTGGGATCTACCACGTGTTCTTGCATGAAGCAGCCGAAGCCGGACAGGTTGGTGGTGATGCTGGGGATGCCCATCACAGTGCACTCAGCTGTGGAAAGGCATCCATACATACACTGGCCATCCAATGTCATCTTGATGCTTTACTGAGCTTCAATGAAGTATTTTTCAATTCAACATGATAAGCTGCACACTGAATCTAGAATACCACATGCAGTATAGTGTGGAGGCAGCTCCTATTTTCAAGTGCTCCCTGTTGAAAATTACATCAACTGTTCAAACCGCAAGGGAACATCACTGGAGGCTGTGAGATCTGAAGTCAAGCAACCTAAATGGTCTCAAGCAGGAAAATAAGTTCTCCAGCAACATCTATTCCTGACCTTGCAAGAAAGTGAACATCTACTGTATCTACATATCCATCCTGCAACACAACTTCATGGCATACAAATGCAGTATGGACATGCCTCTCGTCATCAAACAACCCTGATCTCAGCCACATCCCATGGTGAGAGTAGCTTCCTCAGTCTGAGGCCATCTTCCCTAGAGTCATTGGGGCCATCTTCCCTTGTGTCATTGGGGCCATCTTCCCTAGTGTCATTGGGGCCATCTTCCCTAGTGTCATTGGGGCCATCTTCACTAGTGGCATTGGGGCCATCTTCCCTAGTGGCATTGGGGCCATCTTCCCTAGTGTCATTGGGGCCATCTTCACTAGTGGCATTGGGGCCATCTTCACTAGTGTCATTGGGGCCATCTTCACTAGTGTCATTGGGGCCATCTTCACTTGTGTCATTGGGGCCATCTTCCCTAGTGTCATTGGGGCCATCTTCCCTAGTGTCATTGGGGCCATCTTCCCTAGTGTCATTGGGGCCATCTTCCCTAGTGTCATTGGGGCCATCTTCCCTAGTGTCATTGGGGCCATCTTCCCTAGTGTCTTTGGGGCCATCTTCCCTAGTGTCATTGGGGCCATCTTCCCTAGTGTCATTGGGGCCATCTTCACTAGTGGCATTGGGGCCATCTTCCCTAGTGTCATTGGGGCCATCTTCCCTAGTGTCATTGGGGCCATCTTCACTAGTGGCATTGGGGCCATCTTCACTAGTGTCATTGGGGCCATCTTCCCTAGTGTCATTGGGGCCATCTTCCCTAGTGTCATTGGGGCCATCTTCCCTAGTGTCATTGGGGCCATCTTCCCTAGTGTCATTGGGGCCATCTTCACTAGTGTCATTGGGGCCATCTTCCCTAGTGTCATTGGGGCCATCTTCCCTAGTGTCATTGGGGCCATCTTCCCTAGTGGCATTGGGGCCATCTTCACTAGTGGCATTGGGGCCATCTTCCCTAGTGTCATTGGGGCCATCTTCCCTAGTGTCATTGGGGCCATCTTCCCTAGTGTCATTGGGGCCATCTTCACTAGTGTCATTGGGGCCATCTTCCCTAGTGTCATTGGGGCCATCTTCCCTAGTGTCATTGGGGCCATCTTCCCTAGCGTCATTGGGGCCATCTTCCCTAGTGGCATTGGGGCCATCTTCACTAGTGTCATTGGGGCCATCTTCCCTAGTGTTATTGGGGCCATCTTCCCTATTGTTATTGGGGCCATCTTCCCTAGTGTCATTGGGGCCATCTTCCCTAGTGTCATTGGGGCCCTCTTCCCTAGTGTCTTTGGGGCCCTCTTCCCTAGTGTCTTTGGGGCCATCTTCCCTAGTGTCATTGGGGCCATCTTCCCTAGTGTCTTTGGGGCCATCTTCCCTAGTGTCATTGGGGCCATCTTCCCTAGTGTCATTGGGGCCATCTTCCCTAGTGTCATTGGGGCCATCTTCACTAGTGGCATTGGGGCCATCTTCCCTAGTGTCATTGGGGCCATCTTCCCTAGTGTCATTGGGGCCATCTTCACTAGTGTCATTGGGGCCATCTTCACTAGTGTCATTGGGGCCATCTTCCCTAGTGTCATTGGGGCCATCTTCACTAGTGTCATTGGGGCCATCTTCACTAGTGTCATTGGGGCCATCTTCCCTAGTGTCATTGGGGCCATCTTCCCTAGTGTCATTGGGGCCATCTTCACTAGTGGCATTGGGGCCATCTTCACTAGTGGCATTGGGGCCATCTTCCCTAGTGTCATTGGGGCCATCTTCCCTAGTGTCATTGGGGCCATCTTCCCTAGTGTCATTGGGGCCATCTTCACTTGTGTCATTGGGGCCATCTTCCCTAGTGTCATTGGGGCCATCTTCACTAGTGGCATTGGGGCCATCTTCACTAGTGTCATTGGGGCCATCTTCCCTAGTGTCATTGGGGCCATCTTCCCTAGCGTCATTGGGGCCATCTTCACTAGTGGCTTTGGGGCCATCTTCACTAGTGTCATTGGGGCCATCTTCCCTAGTGTTATTGGGGCCATCTTCCCTATTGTTATTGGAGCCATCTTCCCTAGTGTCATTGGGGCCATCTTCCCTAGTGTCATTGGGGCCCTCTTCCCTAGTGTCTTTGGGGCCATCTTCCCTAGTGTCATTGGGGCCATCTTCCCTAGTGTCATTGGGGCCATCTTCCCTAGTGTCATTGGGGCCATCTTCCCTAGTGTCATTGGGGCCATCTTCCCTAGTGTCATTGGGGCCATCTTCCCTAGTGTCATTGGGGCCATCTTCCCTAGTGTCATTGGGGCCATCTTCCCTAGTGTCATTGGGGCCATCTTCACTAGTGTCATTGGGGCCATCTTCCCTAGTGTCTTTGGGGCCAGCCCATTAGATCCCAGAATGCAATTCTACAGAAATATGAAGCCACATAAAACTTTTACTCTAAATGCGTAACTTGACTAAGCATTTTCAAACGCATGCACGCATGCATGCACACGCGCACACACACACACAGGGCTGCCTACCCTCCTTTTTCGATTTCAGTATTACCAAGTTCCAATTTCCGTATTTCAGTTCCGATTTCAGTATTAAACCGTGCGACAGTGCAAGAAAACAAAGCAACTTTAATCATTAACCAGGGACCAAAAGATAAAACAAAACATACCTGATTTTATGTACACTATATACAATAGTTCGGCAGCTTGTTTACTGTGACAAAGACTGGTAGTAGGCACTTTTCAGGCCTTTCAGGTCTTTGACACTGTAGTTTCTGTCAAGGGCTTGTCCAGGCCTGGACTTGGCTACCACCAAGGCCTCCAAGGTGTCGGATCCCATGCTGCCTCTGAAGTGTGTTTTGTTCTTTCTCACGACTGAGAAAATGCGCTCACAGTGAGCTGATGAGTGAGGGATTGTCATTATGGCAAGCATAACCATGGGGAGGTGTGGGAAGAGGAGGTCTTCCCCTACACCTACACTCAGTTTGTCCAATGCCGCCATTGGGAGGTTCAGTTCTACTGTCAAGTCTACCATCATCGCCTCAGCTCGAATTACGTCGATGTCGATTTGGGACACTTTCGAAGGAGGCGGTGTAAAATATTCACTGATAGGTTTTTGCGCTGCTGCGACCTTCTTCTCCTCATTTTTCTTCACATGCTTTGGGCCTTCAACATGCCTTTCGATATCGTTGGCGCCACCACTGGAGATGCTGAACTGGTTATCACAAGTCGTACATTTGACAGTGGAGTCAGTGGTGCCGCGGACTATAAATGGATACTTCTCCGTGTACGCTGGAATGTAGACCTGCGACCTCCGCTGTTTCTTCGATAATTCAGAAACACAATCGCTTGGCTTTCGTTTTGACGCCATTGTTGCACATGAACACTGCACATACCGGTGTGACATCGCCGATGGTAACTAATCGCGCATGGTTCTGCGCATGCGTCAAAACCGAAAGTGACGCGTGTATCGCGCCTTGTTCAAAGGTGATGTGTTCATTTATTGACCGAAAAACACAAAATCTAAAGTCTCGCGGCACATCACCTTTGAACAAGGCGCGATACACGCGTCACTTTCGGTTTTAACGCATGCGCAGAACCATGCGCGATGAAGTTACCATCGGCGATGTCACACCGGCACTCTCCGGAAAAACACTTTGTACGTTGCGCTTGCGCACTGTACAAAAATGACGTCACTCGGCAATTTTCGGAAATATTTTCGCGCGCTGCGCCTGCGCATTACAGAACAAACCCATTCGGCAATCATCGGTAGACTGCTTCGGAAAACGATTCGCGCACAGCCACATGCCAACGATTTTGGAAATTATTTTATTATAGTTTTTATTTTGATATTTCCGGAACGCAAAATAAACTCCCGTATTTTCAGGAACGCTCGCCGATTTTTTTTAATTTCCGGACAAAATACGGAATTTCTGTACGGGTAGGCAGGCCTGCACACACACACACACACACAGGCACAAACTCACTCAAACAGACTCCCCCAGAAGGTTGAGGGTAAGAATAGACTCGCCATGTCTCCCTACATGATTTGTAAGAGGTGAATGACTGGGGAAATTGTATATCGACTTGCTCTGCTTCAACCAGTTTTAGCAATTTCTGTGATCACTGACCTTTTGTAGCCCACATTTATCAACCATTCATACATACACATACAAACACACAACCCCCCCACCCCCATTTCCCCCCCCACCCCACCCCCCCATTTCTGCACAGTTGCTTCCAGCAGAGACACGGCACTAACCTGGCGTGTAGCCCCAGGGCTCATAGTAGGATGGGAAGACACCAAGATGGCAGCCACGGACAAAGTCCTCGTAGTCCAGGCCAAAGAGGGGGTTGGTGGAGTTGAGGAACTCGGGGTGGTACACGACCTTGACTCGGTCGTGGCGGTTGTTGAAGAGCTGGCAGCGCCGCAACGAGTTCAGCACAGGGTCCTTGTCGTCGTCAATGACGTTGTGTGTGCAGATGGGGGGAAGGCTCAGGCGCTACCTCGCAGACAAGACCAGTCTCAGATGAGAATTGCATCTTTACAGAGGAAATGATGATGATGATGGAAATGATGATGATGATGATGATGATGATGATGATGATGATGATGATGAAGATGACAATGAAGATGATGACAACAATGATGACCTTAGCAACAACGATGATGATGATGATGATGATGATGATGATGATGATGATGATGATGATGATGATGATGATGATGATGATGATGATGATGATGATGATGATGATGATGATGATAAAGAAGAAGACAAGTTAACAACAATGATGACGGTTGAAATGCCTTGTGCTGATGATGACTATGATAATGACAACAAATACAATGATGATGACAACAGTTACAATGATGATGATGATGACGACGACAAAGTTGATGATGATGATGATGATGATGATGATGATGATGATGATGATGATGATGATGATGATGATGATGATTGATGATGGTGGTGATAAAGAAAAAGACAAGATAACAACAATGATGACAGTTGAAATGCCTTGTGCTGATGATGACTATGATAATGACAACAATTACAATGATAATAACAGTTCCAATGATGATGATGATGATGATGATGATGATGATGATGATGATGATGATGATGATGATGATGATGATGATGATGACGATGATGGCGATGATGATGATGACATTGATGACTTGAAAGCAACATTTTAATAATGATGATGTAAATGGCGGCAACAGCATGTCAATAAATTTTAATTTAAAAAAAAATGTAATTGATGAAAAGAAGACATGCATGAAAACAATAAGGAAGGGGACAAACAGGTTCATTATTAATCAATATGGTATTAATAATAATACCATGCATAAATTGTAACATTTGGGAAATGGCTTTGTTCTCTACCCATGACTTGAAAACAGCACTTTGGAAATCTGACAAAATTATCAACTCAACACAGTGTTATCATACATTAATGATTATCTTTAAAAATCAACTTCAGTTTTTGCCAGAGGACCAGAATTTCTGTCAAGGGGAAAGAGAGCTGAAGCTAAAGCGAAGGAATTGCAGTCCACACATCCATATAACATTCACACTCAAACCAAACAAAGCAACAGGGTGACTGGGCCACAGTGAACTCATGAAACAGCTGCTGCACATTAAATACTTGTCCTCATTAATGTTTTTTTTCTTTCAAAAGTCATTGAACTTCCTTCCTGAAGATTTTGCAACAGCTGATCCATCAAATCACAGATGACCCATATCAATTTCTTTTCTTTCTTTTTTCAAACAACAAATGCAATTGGTAAACAGAAAAACAGAACAGCTGAGCTGATCATAAAGCACAAGACAAACATTCTGTAAACAAAAACAATCAGTAAGATACCAACATTTCACCTACCGGAGGCAGAGTGTGAGAAATCTATGACCAAAATACACAATTTCATTTATTTGAGAAACATTTTTCTCATAACCAAGATTATGACAAATGAACCAATAGAGACACAAGGCAGTTTCACACGGGTTTTCCCCCCTCCTAACTTAACAAAATCCATACGTGGAACTCCCTTCATAGTCTGAAACTAGCATTACGTTTTGATTTCCAAACTGTTTTCAATTTGATGCCATCAATGTATCCATCTATACTTCTCCGGTAGGTGAAATTTTGAACAAATGCCTTAGCTTATTTGATGAAAATTTAAGAGGAGAAATTTGCAATCCAGAAAATTGGAAAGCACTGAAGAAAGCTTATGTATGGATTTTGCATTTCTATACTGGATTTTCTTTCTGTGGTACTAAAACTTATTAAGGACTGCATTTTTCTCAGACAATATCCAAGCACAAAGTTCATGACATTAACGGAATGACAGAAACGTTTTGTTGCATTCCACTTCGAAGCAAAAGCATCCACTCGTTTGTCAACACATGCAACAGCAGGTAGTCTCACAAGGTCTTACCTGCGCAGCATACACACAGCGCTTCAGCTTGACAATGTCCTCTTGTAGAAGTATGTCATCGCCTCCTGGTAGATTCCCTCTGAAAGGACGACACACCACATCATTGTGGGGAAAAGGGTCGAAAGGAAACCTCACTAATAAGGCAACAGTCTCACTATGTTCACATCTAAAAAATTGAGATAAAGAAGTTCACAACAAACATAGAACATTAACCCATTTATGCCGAGATTTAAAATTTTTATTTTTTTTATTTTTTCCCAATAGCAAATAAAATGCTAAGACTGAATATGCATTAATATTTTTATTTTTGAACTTTTTCTTGTGTCTACAGCATTTTTTTCAAGCGTCCTTTAAAAAGGACGCTAGGATC
>JAWQFJ010001381.1:0-25000 GCA_034096865.1 Theodoxus fluviatilis
TTGAAAAGGAAACGCAGGTGCGCAAGGACAGTGTAAGCAATCAGACAACTATCCTTCATTATCGAAGCAAATTGATCAGGTTTGATTGAAAACTTCCTTTTAGGTACGAATATCAGTCAACTACACATGGCAAACGAGCTATGAAAATATTACAACAAACAGGCGGTTGATAACTTAAAATGATACGGTGATAGTTTTGACATGGAGTATGTTTTACTCTACGACGCAAATGAATGCTGGAAGAAAAGAATGAAGCAAACACCACCATCAATCACGTTTAACGACTTAGAGTATGTTACGTTTCACCGTTAGGGAGATTGATAGAGATTTTTCAAATACCCCATCGTGGGAATGCAGGGTCTGTCAAAACACTATATATTGCCGTGTTTACGCGGAATATCTTTTGCTGATAGAAAAACAAGCAAGCAAATCACTGCTTCCCAATTACTCAAGAATTCATCACCGTAAGTTGGCATTTATCGTGGACGCGGTGAGCACACAGTCAGACGCACAGACACACAGACAGACAGACACACAGACAGACAGCACGTCTGACCAGGATGATGTAAGGTGCACTGACCTCAATCGATCGCAGGGTTTCATCCCAGGAGCGGCATGCAATGCTGATCTGGCAGTACAACCCCTATTACGTTGGTAGTGACTGCACAGACACCTCTATATCGCTTCAGACGTGATCTTATATTGCTGTCACAGTGTTGGCAGTATTTATGACTGTGCTATGAAATTCGTACAACTCCGTATTACACAGACTCATCATCTCGGTACTGTTAGCATACACTTGTAGCACACAGACAATCCTGTAATTCCACTATTGACCACGACCGACTCTTCTGTCACTGCAGCTTTGATCACATATACCCATCCTGTCATCTCTGTACTGATCGTATTTACGTGTCATCTCTGTACTGACCACATCAACATGACATCTCTGTACTGACACATCAGTATGTCATCTCTGTACTGATACATCAGTATGTCATCTCTGTACTGATACATCAACATGTCATCTCTGTACTGACACATCAACATGTCATCTCTGTACTGACACATCAAACATGTCATCTCTGTACTGACACATCAGCATGATATTTCTATATAATCACATCAACATGTCATCTCTGTGTTGACAGCATCAGTATGACATCTCTGTAATGACACATCAGTATGCCATCTCTGGACTGACACATCAACATTTCATCTCTGTACTGACACATCAGTATGCCATCTCTGTACTGACACATCAGTATGACATCTCTGTACTGACACATCAGTATGCCATCTCTGTACTGACACATCAGTATGTCATCTCTGTACTGACCACATCAACATGACACCTAACGTGCCATCTCTATAATGATACATCATCGTGCTATCTCTGTACTGACACATCAAACATGTCATCTCTGTACTGACACATCAAACATGTCATCTCTGTACTGACACATCAACATGTCATCTCTGTACTGACACATCAACATGTCATCTCTGTACTGATACATCAAAGATGTCATCTCTGTACTGATACATCAAACATATCATCTCTGTACTGACCCCATCAACACGTCATCTCTGTACTGATACATCAAAAATGTCATCTCTGTACTGATACATCAAACATATCATCTCTGTACTGACCACATCAACATGTCATCTCTGTACTGATACATCAATATGTCATCTCTGTACTGACACATCAAACATGTCATCTCTGTACTGACATATCAACATGTCATCTCTGTACTGACACATTAGTATGTCATCTCTTTACTGACACATCAAACATGTCATCTCTGTACTGACACATCAACATTTCATCTCTGTACTGACACATCAAACATGTCATCTCTGTACTGACACATCAACATGTCATCTCTGTAATGACACATCAAACATGTCATCTCTGTACTGACACATCAACATGTCATCTCTGTACTGACACATCAAACATGTCATCTCTGTACTGACACATCAAACATGTCATCTCTGTACTGACACATCAACATGTCATCTCTGTACTGATACATCAAACATGTCATCTCTGTACTGACACATCAACATGTCATCTCTGTACTGATACATCAACATGACATCTCTGTACTGACACATCAACATGTCATCTCTATAATGATACATCAAACATATCATCTCTGTACTGACACATCAACATATCATCTCTGTACTGACACATCAACATGTCATCTCTGTACTGACACATCAACATGTCATCTCTGTACTGATACATCAACATGTCATCTCTATAATGATACATCAACATGTCATCTCTGTATTGACACATCAAACATGTCATCTCTGTACTAACACATCAACATGTCATCTCTATACTGATACATCAGTATGCATCCTCTGTACTGATACATCGACATTTCATCTCTGTACTCATACATCAAACATGTCATCTCTGTACGGACACATCAAACATGTCATCTCTGTACTGACACATCAAACATGTCATCTGTGTACTGACACATCAGCATGATATTTCTATATAATCACATCAACATGTCATCTCTGTGTTGACAGCATTAACGTGACATCTCTGTACTGACCACATCAACATTTTATCTCTGAACTGACACATCAACATGTCATATCTGTACTGACACATTAGTATGCCATCTCTGTACTGATACATCAACATGTCATCTCTGTACTGACACATCAACATGTCATCTCTGTACTGACACATCAACATGTCATCTCTGTACTGATACATCAAACATGTCATCTCTATACTGATACATCAACATGTCATCTCTGTACTGATACATCAAACATGTCATCTCTGTATTGACACATCAAACATGTCATTTCTGTACTGACACATCAACATGTCATCTCTATACTGATACATCAGTATGCATCCTCTGTACTGATACATCGACATTTCATCTCTGTACTCATACATCAAACATGTCATCTCTGTACGGACACATCAAACATGTCATCTCTGTACTGACACATCAAACATGTCATCTGTGTACTGACACATCAGCATGATATTTCTATATAATCACATCAACATGTCATCTCTGTGTTGACAGCATTAACGTGACATCTCTGTACTAACCACATCAACATTTTATCTCTGAACTGACACATCAACATGTCATCTCTGTACTGACACATCAGTATGCCATCTCTGTACTGATACATCAACATGTCATCTCTGTACTGACACATCAACATGTCATCTCTGTACTGACACATTAAGCATGTCATCTGTGTACTGACACATCAGCATGATATTTCTATATAATCACATCAACATGTCATCTCTGTGTTGACAGCATTAACGTGACATCTCTGAACTGACACATCAACATGTCATCTCTGTACTGACACATCAACATGTCATCTCTGTACTGACACATCAGTATGCCATCTCTGTACTGATACATCAACATGTCATCTCTGTACTGACACATCAGTATGCCATCTCTGTACTGACACATAAGTATGCCATCTCTGTACTGACACATCAGTATGCCATCTCTGTACTGACACATCAGTATGCCATCTCTGTACTGATACATCAACATGTCATCTCTGTACTGACACATCAAACATGTCATCTCTGTACTGACACATCAAACATGTCATCTCTGTACTGACACATCAACATGTCATCTCTATAATGATACATCAAACATATCATCTCTGTACTGACCACATCAACATGTCATCTCTGTATTGACTCATCAACATGTCATCTCTGTACTGACACATCAGTATGCCATTTCTGTACTGATACATCAAACATATCATCTCTGTACTGACCACATCAACATGTCATCTCTGTACTGACACATCAACATGTCATCTCTGTACTGACACATCAGTAAGCCATCTCTATACTGATACATCAACATTTCATCTCTGTACTGACACATCAACATTCCATCTCTATACTGATACATCAACATGTCATCTCTGTACTGACACATCAACATGCCATGTCTATACTGATACATCAACATTTCATCTCTGTACTGACACATCAACATGCCATCTCTATACTGACACATCAACATGCCATCTCTGTACTGATACATCAACATGTCATCTCTGTACTGACACATCAACATGTCATCTCTGTACTGATACATCAACATGTCATCTCTATAATGATACATCAACATGTCATCTCTGTACTGATACATCAAACATGTCACCTCTGTATTGACACATCAAACATGTCATCTCTGTACTGACACATCAACATTTCATCTCTGTACTGACACATCAACATGTCATCTCTGTACTGACACATCAACATGTCATCTCTGTACTGACACATCAACATGTCATCTCTGTACTGACACATCAACATGTCATCTCTGTACTGACACATCAACATGTCATCTCTGTACTGATACATCAACATGTCATCTCTGTACTGACACATCAACATGTCATCTCTATAATGATACATCAAACATGTCATCTCTGTACTGACACATCCACATGTCATCTCTGTACTGACACATCAACATGTCATCTCTGTACTGACACATCAACATGTCATCTCTGTACTGATACATCAACATGTCATCTCTATAATGATACATCAACATGTCATCTCTGTACTGATACATCAAACATGTCATCTCTGTATTGACACATCAAACATGTCATCTCTGTACTGACACATCAACATGTCATCTCTGTACTTGCACATCAACATGTCATCTCTGTACTGACACATCAACATGTCATCTCTGTGCTGACACATCAACATGTCATCTCTGTACTGACACATCAACATGTCATCTCTGTACTGACACATCAGCATGTCATCTCTGTACTGACACATCAACTTGTCATCTCTGTACTGATGCATCAACATGTCATCTCTATACTGATACATCAAACATATCATCTCTGTACTGACACATCAACATGTCATCTCTGTACTGACACATCAAACATGTCATCTCTGTACTGACACATCAACATGTCATCTCTGTACTGACACATCAACATGTCATCTCTGTACTGATACATCAAACATGTCATCTCTATACTGATACATCAACATGTCATCTCTGTACTGATACATCAAACATGTCATCTCTGTATTGACACATCAAACATGTCATCTCTGTACTGACACATCAACATGTCATCTCTATACTGATACATCAGTATGCATCCTTTGTACTGATACATCGACATTTCATCTCTGTACTCATACATCAAACATGTCATCTCTGTACGGACACATCAAACATGTCATCTCTGTACTGACACATCAAACATGTCATCTGTGTACTGACACATCAGCATGATATTTCTATATAATCACATCAACATGTCATCTCTGTGTTGACAGCATTAACGTGACATCTCTGTACATTCTGAACACAGAGATGTAGTATCTCTGACACAGGTTGGTCACGTGACTTCGTCTCCACATTCCAATGATTCTACCAATCAAAATTCAACATGATCAGAAGACCATTGAGAATAAAAAGAGGCGATTCTATTTCACTCCAATTATTTATCCCGATAGATAAACACAAATTTGGTGTTCTAATAAAACTAATCTATGAGATTTTCAGGAAATCATTTGAGAACTACTTTTAGCGCGAACGTGTCTATACGGTTGCAATCTGCCTTGAGCACGTGCGTTTGTGAGTGTGTACACGAGATCTTTGGACCTACTATAAACGCAGCGAAAAGGATTCCTATGGGTCCGAGCTGGTTTCGTGAATCTATGGTTATACTCTCGCAAGTAAATGCTTTCTGGCCGGAACCTGTGGTCTAACTGCCTTCACACTGTTTGACGAGCTCCACACTTCAACCATTCGTGTACGACTGATGGAGTCAGTAAGTGATTTAACCTACATTCAGTCTGTGTTGAACGTTAATCGAATTGAAGTTTCTTCTGTAGGAATCCGTCCGATTCCGAAGTTCGATATTATCGGATAGCTCAGAAGCAGTTTTTCTAAGTTTAATCCTTCTAAGCATACATTAAATTAATGATTCCTCATCAGCAAAAGCACTCAGTGGGTTTCTGTGTGTGTCGAAGATTATGCAGACGGGATTGGTTGCCTTACTCGCTCAATGAAGTATAAATATTGCTGTTGTATTCAAAGTCCTTATAATTAGTAGAGTTCACAATATTACACTCTTGTGATTCGAATTTTACCGCATACAAGTTTTACATTCATGGGAAATCGATGTTTAGAAAATGAATTGACGAAAACATGGCTGCCATTATCGAGTGTATCACAACAAGCGGAGGAATACACTCACGATGTGATATGGCATTCAGCGTGGCCGAGACTGTGTTCAGAACGGTGGTATGCATGTTATGGAAGATTTAAGGCTATCACGTGACCAACCTGTTGCTGAGACTATATTCACTAGTCTCAGCCACGCTGAATGATCTCTGTACTGACCACATCAACATTTTATCTCTGAACTGACACATCAACATGTCATCTCTGTACTGACACATCAGTATGCCATCTCTGTACTGATACATCAACATGTCATCTCTGTACTGACACATCAACATGTCATCTCTGTACTGACACATCAAGCATGTCATCTGTGTACTGACACATCAGCATGATATTTCTATATAATCACATCAACATGTCATCTCTGTGTTGACAGCATTAACGTGACATCTCTGAACTGACACATCAACATGTCATCTCTGTACTGACACATCAGTATGCCATCTCTGTACTGACACATCAACATGTCATCTCTGTACTGACACATCAGTATGCCATCTCTGTACTGATACATCAACATGTCATCTCTGTACTGACACATCAGTATGCCATCTCTGTACTGACACATCAGTATGCCATCTCTGTACTGACACATCAGTATGCCATCTCTGTACTGATACATCAACATGTCATCTCTGTACTGACACATCAAACATGTCATCTCTGTACTGACACATCAAACATGTCATCTCTGTACTGACACATCAACATGTCATCTCTATAATGATACATCAAACATATCATCTCTGTACTGACTGACCACATCAACATGTCATCTCTGTACTGACACATCAACATGTCATCTCTGTACTGACACATCAGTATGCCATCTCTGTACTGATACATCAAACATATCATCTCTGTACTGACCACATCAACATGTCATCTCTTTACTGACACATCAACATGTCATCTCTGTACTGACACATCAGTAAGCCATCTCTATACTGATACATCAACATTTCATCTCTGTACTGACACATCAACATTCCATCTCTATACTGATACATCAACATGTCATCTCTGTACTGACACATCAACATGCCATGTCTATACTGATACATCAACATTTCATCTCTGTACTGACACATCAACATGCCATCTCTATACTGACACATCAACATGCCATCTCTGTACTGATACATCAACATGTCATCTCTGTACTGACACATCAAACATGTCATCTCTGTACTGATACATCAATATACCATCTCTGTACTGACACATCAACATGCCATCTCTGTACTGACACATCAGTCTGCCATCTCTGTACTGACACATCAACGTATCATCTCTTTACTGACCACATCAGCATGACATCTCTGTACTGACACATCAACATGTCATCTCTGTACTGACACATCAGCATGTCATCTCTGTACTGACACATCAACTTGTCATCTCTGTACTGATGCATCAACATGTCATCTCTATACTGATACATCAAACATATCATCTCTGTACTGACACATCAACATGTCATCTCTGTACTGACACATCAAACATGTCATCTCTGTACTGACACATCAACATGTCATCTCTGTACTGACACATCAACATGTCATCTCTGTACTGATACATCAAACATGTCATCTCTATACTGATACATCAACATGTCATCTCTGTACTGATACATCAAACATGTCATCTCTGTATTGACACATCAAACATGTCATCTCTGTACTGACACATCAACATGTCATCTCTATACTGATACATCAGTATGCATCCTTTGTACTGATACATCGACATTTCATCTCTGTACTCATACATCAAACATGTCATCTCTGTACGGACACATCAAACATGTCATCTCTGTACTGACACATCAAACATGTCATCTGTGTACTGACACATCAGCATGATATTTCTATATAATCACATCAACATGTCATCTCTGTGTTGACAGCATTAACGTGACATCTCTGTACATTCTGAACACAGAGATGTAGTATCTCTGACACAGGTTGGTCACGTGACTTCGTCTCCACATTCCAATGATTCTACCAATCAAAATTCAACATGATCAGAAGACCATTGAGAGTAAAAAGAGGCGATTCTATTTCACTCCAATTATTTATCCCGATAGATAAACACAAATTTGGTGTTCTAATAAAACTAATCTATGAGATTTTCAGGAAATCATTTGAGAACTACTTTTAGCGCGTACGTGTCTATAAGGTTGCAATCTGCCTTGAGCACGTGCGTTTGTGATTGTGTACACGAGATCTTTGGACCTACTATAAACGCAGCGAAAAGGATTCCTATGGGTCCGAGCTGGTTTCGTGAATCTATGGTTATACTCTCGCAAGTAAATGCTTTCTGGCCGGAACCTGTGGTCTAACTGCCTTCACACTGTTTGACGAGCTCCACACTTCGATCATTCGTGTACGACTGATGGAGTCAGTAAGTGATTTAACCTACATTCAGTCTGTGTTGAACGTTAATCGAATTGAAGTTTCTTCTGTAGGAATCCGTCCGATTCCGAAGTTCGATATTATCGGATAGCTCAGAAGCAGTTTTTCTAAGTTTAATCCTTCTAAGCATACATTAAATTAATGATTCCTCATCAGCAAAAGCACTCAGTGGGTTTCTGTGTGTATCGAAGATTATGCAGACGGGATTGGTTGCCTTACTCGCTCAATGAAGTATAAATATTGCTGTTGTATTCAAAGTCCTTATAATTAGTAGAGTTCACAATATTACACTCTTGTGATTCGAATTTTACCGCATACAAGTTTTACATTCATGGGAAATCGATGTTTAGAAAATGAATTGACGAAAACATGGCTGCCAGTATCGAGTGTATCACAACAAGCGGAGGAATACACTCACGATGTGATATGGCATTCAGCGTGGCCGAGACTGTGTTCAGAACGGTGGTATGCATGTTATGGAAGATTTAAGGCTATCACGTGACCAACCTGTTGCTGAGACTATATTCACTAGTCTCAGCCACGCTGAATGATCTCTGTACTGACCACATCAACATTTTATCTCTGAACTGACACATCAACATGTCATCTCTGTACTGACACATCAGTATGCCATCTCTGTACTGATACATCAACATGTCATCTCTGTACTGACACATCAACATGTCATCTCTGTACTGACACATCAAGCATGTCATCTGTGTACTGACACATCAGCATGATATTTCTATATAATCACATCAACATGTCATCTCTGTGTTGACAGCATTAACGTGACATCTCTGAACTGACACATCAACATGTCATCTCTGTACTGACACATCAGTATGCCATCTCTGTACTGACACATCAACATGTCATCTCTGTACTGACACATCAGTATGCCATCTCTGTACTGATACATCAACATGTCATCTCTGTACTGACACATCAGTATGCCATCTCTGTACTGACACATCAGTATGCCATCTCTGTACTGACACATCAGTATGCCATCTCTGTACTGATACATCAACATGTCATCTCTGTACTGACACATCAAACATGTCATCTCTGTACTGACACATCAAACATGTCATCTCTGTACTGACACATCAACATGTCATCTCTATAATGATACATCAAACATATCATCTCTGTACTGACTGACCACATCAACATGTCATCTCTGTACTGACACATCAACATGTCATCTCTGTACTGACACATCAGTATGCCATCTCTGTACTGATACATCAAACATATCATCTCTGTACTGACCACATCAACATGTCATCTCTTTACTGACACATCAACATGTCATCTCTGTACTGACACATCAGTAAGCCATCTCTATACTGATACATCAACATTTCATCTCTGTACTGACACATCAACATTCCATCTCTATACTGATACATCAACATGTCATCTCTGTACTGACACATCAACATGCCATGTCTATACTGATACATCAACATTTCATCTCTGTACTGACACATCAACATGCCATCTCTATACTGACACATCAACATGCCATCTCTGTACTGATACATCAACATGTCATCTCTGTACTGACACATCAAACATGTCATCTCTGTACTGATACATCAATATACCATCTCTGTACTGACACATCAACATGCCATCTCTGTACTGACACATCAGTCTGCCATCTCTGTACTGACACATCAACGTATCATCTCTTTACTGACCACATCAGCATGACATCTCTGTACTGACCGACATTATCTGCACTGCCCACACGGATTCTGAAGCACGGTATAAACCACATGCACTTGTCATCTCAGTATTTACCACTTACACACGTACTTCTTTTAATCACATTAAACAGTTTTTTCGTCGTAGTATTGTGCAAACAAACACTTGTAACTGAACACCTTTACCTTTCTGTCATCTCCAATTTGACCACATGCACCTGTTCTGAACTGTCGTTACTGATCACATACACCTGTCCCGTCATATCAAAATCAGCCACATACAACTGTCCTGACTTGCTGGTATTGCTCACAGGTATCAGACTTGTCAGTATCAAGCGCAAACATCTGACCTCTCATATCAGTACACCTACATCTGTCCTGGCATCCCAGTATGGACCATATACACCAGACCTGTCATTCTGAGTACTCACTGCATACACATGTCCTGTCATGACAGTGTTAATCACGTAGACCTGACCTATCAGTCATATCGGTATTATTTACATACATGTATACTGACCATCTACATGTCCTGGCATCCCAGTATGGAGTATATACACCATTCCTGTCATTTTGAGTATGGACTGCATACAGTCGACCTGTCATGTCCGTATTAGTCACATATAACCTTTTTTGTAATCTGCCACATAATGTAATATTGCCTTCGTTGTCCTGCACATTCATTTGACACTTTGTCAGCCATGAAGACTGACACTGTGGCCTGGAAAGATCCGTTTTTAATTTTTGCACCAAAGCCGTCTAGTTTTTAATCTGCGTACAACAATGAACGCTTTCTGGGAGATACAATACATTTAAGAAAAATAAATATCGAAATAAAGAATTTATCTCAACAGTTTTATTCCAACTCTGTGGCATTCATTTTAACACTTTGACACCCCGTCTTAATACAGACCTCTTCTCTAATATTAGTGACGAAATGAAATTGCTTATAGCCCGAGAGGCTTTAACATGTTAATACTATCTCCAGAGAGAGAGAGAGAGAGAGAGAGAGAGAGAGACAGAGAGAGAGAGAGAGTGAGAGAGAGAGAGAGAGAGAGAGACAGAGAGAGAGAGAGAGAGGGGGGGGGGGCTTAATCATCTTTGCGGTATAATAAAGCTAGATACACCATTCCAGTATAAACATTCACATAGAAACGGCGTTTTTCACAATCAACTGGTAGCTAAGGCCACCATCGCTCGCAACGCAATTTCCGTGGCTTTCTCGCGTGGGAGAAATACGGTATTCCTTTTTATTCCCGAACGTTATCTGAAGCAGAAAAACCCTCATCTTTTTGCGTCTCCTTGTGCCCTCATGCCATCTTCAACCGCCATGGAACGTGTCCAGCACAAAGAGGGAAAGCCGAATTCCTTGGAGAACCGCCCTACGCCTGGAATCGTCTGACGAGCATTCTGCTGCAAACAGGACAGCTCCTGGGCCGTGCATTGGCATTGCATTGGCACCGTGTAGGTACGTTTGCATTATGTGTTCTTTCTCGTGGAGAAAAACCACCCGAACACCCTCACTGCCAACGGTGACCGTTGACGCTGCTCAGACGCCATGACGTGTCGAAATAAATGATAGTTTATGGCCTATCCCCTTTGTAGGTTATTGAACGCCATTGATCACGAAACATAATTCAAGCTGGTTAGAATGAGAGCAAGTCACCTCATCATTCTCCTGGTTATTCGCCCCTTACGAATTGCATGGGGTGACGCGGTGGGTCAATTCTTACTCCCAATCTACAGGGGGACGTCGAAATTGAAACCCAATGAGACAATTAAGTTAAAAGGTAAATATATGGATTTATACAGCGACTATCGTCCATGTATGGGTCTCAAACCGCTTTTCAGTGAGTGCACCGTCATGCTGTTAGTAGGAGTCGTCCGAAAACATAATTTTGCAGTCTCGTCAGATATAAATTGTGCACCTGTTCAGTAATGACGCATATCTGTGTGTGATCCTTTCACTGCTACAGCATTAAAGTACTCAATTAGCTTGAAAATGAGTAATCACTTTGAGAGTGCTCGAGACATGGGGCGTGGGTGCTGATCCTGTTCGAAACACCTCTAAACTCAAAAACCATGAATGAGATATAAGGAGTCATACACACCTTATGGTGGAGTGAACTTCTTGAAAAGAGAAGCAGCAAAGGGTCCGTTTAGCACTATCCAAGCAGTCAAAATAAGTCACCACAATAAAAAAACGAACGAAGTAAAAAATGTCCCGCCCTCATGCAATCTACTTAAAACATTAATCGTGATAACCCATCAAAGCTCACTCCACATTTGGCGGCTATGATCACAGGGAACACGAGCCAAAGCTCGAAAAGAATGTAAGAAAAACCTATACGAATCAAATGAATGACGCAAAAAAGTAGTTTTCATCAAAACCAGCATTGAGGCTTCTGCTTCTAAAAAACGCTGAGGCAGTCTGCCGATCTGACCAGTTTCCATGCTAACCCATGTGGGCTTTGCGGTGGTGGTATCAGTTGCCTTAATCAACGTGATCTACCACTACTACAACTCCTTCCCCAAATGTTTTTGCTGTTGTTGCTGCTGCTACTGCTGCTGCTGCTACTGCTACTACTACTGCTACTACTACTGCTACTGCTGCTACTACTACTACTACTACTACTACTACTACTACTGCTACTACTACTACTACTACTGCTACTACTACTACTACTACTACTACTACTACTACTACTGCTACTACTACTACTACTACTACTACTACTACTACTTCTCCTACACCGCAACACTATAGGACAGCAACGATGAAGTAATAGCATCAGAAGTAGCAGCATCAGCAGCCATCATAGTAGTATTAGCAGCAGCAGCAACAATAGCAGCAGCTGTAACAGCAGGAGGAGGAGCAGCAGCAGCAGCAGCAGCAGTAGCAGCAAAGGCAGCAACGGAAGTAGCTGCAGAAGCCCGTACAGGCATATTAATTTGGTTAATAATGGTAGGCTATATAGGACTAATAAAATGATTCTGTAAAAATATCACTAACAAGGCGGTGCGATGCTATAGATAAAGACAGTGTTAAATACAGGTAGAGATTAGTGATGACGTCATCATCACCATCGTCATCATGGTCATCATTATCATCACCATCATCATCATCACCATTATCATCATCATCATCATCATCATCACCATCACCATCATCATCATCATCATCATCATCATCATCATCATCATCATCATCATCATCATCATCATCATCATCATCATCATCATCATCATCATCATCATCATCATCATCATCATCATCATCACACGTTGTCGACCTCGACGTTTTCACTGATGTCGTCGTCGTCAGTTTCATCATCGTCATCGTCATCGTCATAACAATAAATAGAGAAACCAGAGGGAAAAATCACGAGGGAGACAGAAGAGCGTGAGTGAAACAGCAAGGCAAGGAAATGAAGGGCAGCAGGACAGGGAACTTGCAGTCTTTTTAAAAATAATAATAATTTAATTCATTGAAAACAATATATTGGACAAGCAAAAAAAGGGGGAGAGAGGGGGTGGGGGCGGGGGCAGGGCCAGTGACACCCCATCCCCCCCCCCCCCACACACACACACAGATACACACAAATACACACACATATGCATTGGTGGATGTTTTGTCTTCATAGGAAAACTCTTTCCACTTGTTTTTGAAATCTTTTAAATTGTCATCGAACTTCGATTATTCTTTTTCTGTCTGAATCACGTTCTTAAGATAGAATATGAAATCTTCCAAAGATGGGCGTAGTTCATTCTTTTTCCTATAGTAAATGTGCTTTCCCCCCAGATAATAATGTGATTAATCATGCTGTCTTCTTCAGTGTCCCCCCAAATAATGTTTATTTTCTTCAATTTTATTTCCCTTCATAGTTTCTCTTTGAGGCAAGTCATGCCTTGCTTCCAAAAACTCTGACTGAACTCACACTCCACAAACAAATGTTCTATGGTCTCCGCATCCCTGTTGCAGAAAGTACAATTCTTCTCTACCACTATTTTTATTTTAAATAAAAGGTCATTTACGTAAAGTATTCTATGCAATAACCTGAATAGGAAATTTCTCAGCTTCACTTTTCCTGTACATCCAAAAGGCAGAAGGTAAATTGTTTCCCATGGAAGTGCCTCTACTCCTAATCTTTGCTCCCATTTTACCTGTGATACTGGAGTGGATGAATTAAGAATTAATCTCTCATAGTATTCCTTGGTCGTTTTTGTCTTTTCCTTCGGCAAAAACGTTCTGACAGGTGGGTTGTAATCACACCTAGCTATGGTGATACATGCATGCCTAAGCTGACTTTTCCATTTGAATGGAATTACTTCTATTAGTTTCCCATACTCCAGAAAATATCCTTGCACCCCAAATTGACTTTTGATGTCCTCAAACTTTCGGAACTTCCCGTCGCTTTGAAGAATATCACGGATACATTTGATGCATTTATCAAACCATGCTGACAGAAAATAAGCCTTATCCATAACAAGTGCGTTGTTCCACAATGGTTGATTGAGAACATCAGCTGGCATGATATTTACGCATTGGTCGGTTATGAAATTGTTCCAGCTTTCCCACACTTGCTTCGAAAAGTCGTTTTTAGTCCTATCGATAACTGCTTGTCTGGTGACTCCTCCAGTCTGAATTAGTGTGCTAACGTCAATCATTCTGTCACGAGTGATGTGAAGTTGTGGTATCTTAACGATTTTATCTACCCAAGTAAGTTTTAATGCCTGATCGTATTTGAACAAGTATATCATTTTAGTCCCCCTTTCTCATAGGTTTGTGTAAGTATTAACCTCCTGATTTTATCTTTTTGTCTGCCCAGATAATAGCGTATTCTGTTGTCTTGTCCTCATCATGTACTTTGAATGAGTTTGTACGGAACATGACAGCAGCACTTGTAGGCCCACAGGAACCCCTTCTGGCGACCGTCAAGCGACGCAAGCTGGCATGGTTTGGCCACGTCACCAGGCGCGACTCCCTGTGCAAGACTGTACTGCAGGGCACACTGGAGGGCGGTCGTCGCCGTGGTCGACAGAGAAAGAGCTGGACGGACAACGTCAAGGAGTGGACGGCCCTCCCCATGAAAGAGCTGCTCGAAGCAGCCACCAACAGACCGGAATGGCGGAGGATCTCCGTGTCGTCGTCCCTCATGTCCCCCCGACGGCCAGAGCGTTCAAGGGAAGGAGAGAGAGAGAGAGAGATAAAAGCGTATAGGGGAGCGGGCAGACTTTGCAGTAGAGTCGAAGAAGACAAGGGGAAGCGTTTACATGCAGCAGACTGCAAAACCAGAGACAGGAGACAGACAAGTGCTCCACACAGCCAGAGAAAACAGGTGAAAAAGATTATCAGCGAGTCGTGCACATAGGCTCAAAAGCATGCATGCGTGCACACACACAGACCCACACACACACTCACACAAATACACACACACGCACTTATGCACACACATACACACATACACACATATGCACACACACACACACACACGTACACATACACACTACACACACATAGAGGCAAACGCACACACACACACAGGCACACACATTGTCGTACACACATACACACGTACACACATACACACACACACGCAGACACACTTACACACACACACATACACACACACACACACTTCACACACGCACACGCACAAGCTCGCGCTCAAACACATACATGCACACACACTCATACAAAAGCACACGCACACACACGCATACACATTTACACGCACGCACACACGCACACTCGAGCACACATGCACACTCAAGCGCAAATACACACGTGCTCGCGCGTGCACACTGAATCACACACACGCACAATCACACTTACACACACACACACACACGCACGCACAATCACACTTACACACACACACACACACACACACACACACACACACATACAATCACACTGATACACACGCGCGCGCGCGCGCACACACACACACACACACACACACACTCACACGCACATGCATGAATGCATGCATACTCACTGACAGCAGGGCTGGGGACATCGGATAGATGGCCAGAGGGATGCGAGCCCTGCTTGAGGTTGTGATTCTGGACAGCATGACGTACTGTGCCCCCACATTGACCCCACTTAACCAGGACACCAGCCCCAGCTGTAGCCACAAGCACACAAGAGCGGCCTGCCGCTGTCCCATGTCTGTACGAGTGAAGTTAGAGCGACACGATCTAGGGGCAACAGCTCAAGTCACGTGACACGTACGACTCCCAATGAGGGACCAGGATGATGCTGATGCTAGTTTGGGGACGTCCAGGCTCCAGGTCTGGTTCCTCACTGACGGCAGCGCAGGGTCGACGAAAAGGAGATGTTACGGGAGAGTGCAGATTTCTACTCCTCGAATGAGCCACGTATTCAGGAGGCACTCAACAGTTGGAACACTTTCTCAGCGCTGTTGGCGATTGCCTGAGTTCCTTGTTCATTTCGACTATAATGTAATGGAGCCCCTGAGTTCCTTGTTCATTTCGACTGTAATGTAATGCAGCCCCTGAGTTCCTTGTTCATTTCGACTGTAATGTAATGGAGCCCCTGAGTTCCTTGTTCATTTCGACTGTAACGTAGTGGAGCCCCTTGGCACTCTTCCACTTGGCTCTTGTAGCGTGCACTTGCGGAAAAAGACTTCTGTCGGAGGTCGCCAAGTCGTATATAGGTAGGTACAGCGGCGTGGTCTCAGTTTTGTCAGATTGTGATGGACGGCAAGGGCAAAGATGTCTGCCTCAGTGTGGAGGCCAAGCCCGCCCCCTGGGCCCCCTCCCCGGCCCCCTTCCCCCCTCCCCGACAACGCCCCATCAACCCCGTCACCCTTGGTCGAACCCCAGAACCCATCACCACTACACCGACACTCTCCTTTTCCACTGCCACTGCCTCGCATAGCACCTTGCCAACTACCCCCCTCAACCCCCAACTCAACCCCTTACACCCCATCCCCTTTCCCACTAACCCCTGCCCATTCTCATCAGCGCACTTCCCCAAGACACCCTCCCCTAGATCCATCACGCACTCTGGACATATTGCTGTCACAATCGACTCCCCGCGTGATCTGCTCTGATCTTCTGTTTGTCCCTCGTGCACTGGCCAGCCTGGTGTCTGTCATTTGGCTTGGTGACGTCAGTCTGACCCTCACAGGTACTGGTTTAGTCAGGCAGACAGCTATTTGAATAGACTCAAGTGTGGGTGATCTAAACGGACACTGGTGAACACACACACACATAGATGTGTGAACAGACACGGGATAAGGCAGTCAAGACTGCTGTGAAAAAGGATAGCAGTACAATCAGACAGATAGCGATGTAAAACGGTCAACGGTGTTGGCAGATAACATGGCTCAGACAGGCAGATCGTGGTGTAAACGGACACTGTCAGACATATGGACAGCTATGTAAACGGACAAGAGTACAGTTGGCAGTAAAAGCGGCCACCAATACTGAGAGACAGGCTGGCGTGGATAGCGGTGTACAGAACCATGGCACAGGCAGAATGATTGTGGTGTGAACAGACACTGGTGCACACAGATTTCGACGGCAATGTGAGGGCGTCCACATGCGTGACCACTTTCTGGCTAGTCTCCACTTGCTATCGAGTGTTGGAATGCTTTGTATGAATGTAGACTTTTCATTGTAAACGCCATGAGCTTGCCTATTAGGGAAGGTATGGGCGTATAAGTAGTCTGTATTATTATTATTATTATTATTATTATTATTATTATTATTATTATTATTATTATTATTATTATTATTATTATTATTATTATCGCATCAATCGCGCTCGAACGTCGCAAGAACAGTTTCTGTCGAGTTGTCGAGGAAAAGAACAAGTTTAATTTTTCTTGTCCTTTTAAAAGTTTCTTCGAACAGCCAATCAGATGGGTTTTTGCTTGTGAAGCAGCAGTAGGGTCGTGAGCATCGTAATATCCTAATAGCGGCCTACTTTTCTCGATTCGAAACTTCTGTGGCTTCCGCTACTTCGTCTGTCTTGAGTAGGATGTCCTGTGGCCTAAATATGAATTCTTGTACAGTTTTATTTCACCGAAGCTTTCTAATATGTGCAGTTTATTGCGAAAAACATGTTGTCGTCGCAAGGTGCAAAGTGGACTCGATCGAGAAACAAACACCGCTCGTGCTGAATGACCGCACCGAGAGCAGAGTGGACAACGGGTCTGGGATGCACTTCTCCACCACAGGCTGCTATTTTCGTTTTGTTTGTGGGGAGATGGTTGGAGAATTAGTAAACCGAAAGGGATACCACAACCACTATTTGCATGGTGGCGCACGAAAAGTAGAAAAGACGTCTATCAACACAGTACATTCTGCAGGAATGCACTGGTCTAATGGTAGCGTTGACGCCTGCCGCACGGTTGTCCTGGATTCATTTGCGGCCTTTGCCCTCTTCTGCATTTGTAAAACTTTCCCTCTCAGTTCCCATGTAGCTGTTGTCTCTGACACAAATAACTTTTCTGTCCTTAAAAAAAACTTGCCATGTGTGAGGAGGCCTTAAAGGAATGATGAGAGAGACAGCGAGTCCTGTGAATGGTCACTGGTACAGTGAGATGTGCACATGGGCAGTGGTACAGACAGACATGCACATAGACGCTGGTGCAGACAGACAGCAGTGTAAATGTTACAGCGATACAGACAGGCAGATAGTTGCGTGAACATGGACACTGGTACAGACAGATGTGTACATATACAATGGTACAGACGTGTATATGGACACTGGTACATACAGATGTGTAAATGGACAATGGTACAGACGTGTATATGGACACTGGTACATACAGATGTATACATAGACAATGGTACAGACGTGTATATGGACACTGGTACATACAGATGTGTACATAGACAGTGGTACAGACGTGTATTTGGACACTGGTACATACAGATGTGTACATAGACAATGGTACAGACGTGTATATGGACACTGGTACATACAGGTGTGTACATGGACACTGGTACAGACGTGTATATGGACACTGGTACATACAGATGTGTATATAGACACTGGTACAGACGTGTATATGGACACTGGTACATACAGGTGTGAACATGGAAACTCGTACAGATGTGTATATGGATACTGGTACATACAGATGTGTACATAGACAGTGTACAGATGTGTACATGGACACTGGTACATACAGATGTGTATATAGACACTGGTACAGACGTGTATATGGACACTGGTACATACAGGTGTGAACATGGAAACTCGTACATATGTGTATATGGATACTGGTACATACAGATGTGTACATAGACAGTGTACAGATGTGTACATGGACACTCGTACATACAGATGTGTATATAGACACTGGTACAGACAGATGTGTATATGGATACTGGTACATACAGATGTGTACATAGTGTACAGACGTGTACATGGACACTGGTACATACAGATGTGTACATAGACAGTGGTACAGATGTGTACATGGACACTGGTACAGACAGACATGCACGTAGACACTGGTGCAGAGGGACATGCACGTAGACACTGGTGCAGAGGGACGTTACATGGGCATCGGTACGGTCATGTACATAAACCGGTACAGACAGGTGTGTTTATAGACCCTGGTACAGACAGACACATACATGGATGCTGGTATAAACAGACATGTACATTGACTCTGCCACAGACAGATGTATACATGGACACTGGTACTGACTGACATGTACATGGACTGGTACTGACTGACGTGTACATTGACTCTGCCACAGACCAACGGATACATGGACACTGGAACAAAAAGACATGTACATGGACTGGTACTGACTGACGTGTACATTGACACTGGTACAGACTGACGTGTACATGTATATAGACAATGTTACAGACATGCACATATAGACCCTGGTGCTAACACGCACCACACACTTGTGCAGATAGACATGTGCATGGACACTGGTACAGATAGCTAGACATGCTTTTAAAAGGGTATTGGTAAAATCAGAAGACAGCAGTTTTGTTGAACATTGATGTAAAAACATCTTCCTGAAACTCCTTCAAAAATACTGAACGGATTTTGTCTTTTTTATTGCCCCTCTGACTTTTGCTTCCTTCCTTGGTGGTCCTTAGAGAGTGGTATCTCGCTTGATTCCTCTTCAAAGGATGGAAATTGTGCTGATATACAACAGTGTGCAACTGTGGGTCTTTATATTTGTCGCCGGATGCCGGTAAAAGACTATCAAGGAGACCTTTGAGCACAGGAAAGAGCGTATATCGAATTGGAATTATTTTCCTTTCATCTTTGCGGTCATTTTAGGACACGCACATATAATTGGAGACAGGCCTTTTGTAGGAGAAAGGTGCGGATGGGTATGTCGTTAATGGGCGGTTAAAGTGCATTCATAGAGCTCTGTGAACGTTTACATAAACACTGGTGTAGACTGGCAGATTAACTGCGGTTTGGGCTGGTTGCATGAGAGCCCGATTGTGGTGCTATCGGCCCGATACATCTATCAATGTGACAAGGGAAGATTTTTCGTATGCAGGAGCCACCAACACGGCGCTAACGCAGCGGTGATTTTATAGGCGATGGCAACATCCAATATATAGCTATCGATCCCTTAATTTTTGGACGTATTCGTCCAATCTTTGTTCTTTACCGCTGATGGGCTAAAAAGCTGTCTCATCATCGCGATCTATTCAAACATCTTGTCTGCTTTCCCTTCACTTTCTATCTGAACACGCGTTAGTGGAGTGCATTCTAGCCACCTGGCCGAGTACAGACATTCGGCGCTGCCTGTGCAGATAGTGCTACGATAGCAGACGTCTTAACAAGGAAAGTAACTCTTTGGCCAAACTGAACATACCTAACTCATTTTTTGACATTTTCGTACCAACATTATTCTATACTTCTAATAGGCACGAGAGCTACCTCATCATCAAAATATATTCAAACAACTTCTCTGATTTCCCCTCATTTTCTCTGGAATCGAAAGAATGTCCTTCGTGTCTATATTTAGACGACCCGACAGCTGTCGAAGGTTTACCACTGACTCCTGCATACGGGGCAATCGAAGGGCCTTTCGGACCGATAGCTTTCAGCAGGATTGCGCGTATTGGACCTACATTAGATATCGGGTTGTCCTGCATACCAGTCCTCGTAGGCAGATACAATGTTGAGGTAGATTGCTACAAACAGTACTATTTCCATTCAGCTGGATATTATTGATATATAATTGCCCTACTTCCATGGTGTTGGATACTAGCGTACGTAGCCATGTTAAAGAATCTAGAAGTGTTTATTCGGTTTATTGGCCAGTCCACTCGTGAAAACTATCCATATTGACTTCACAACAAAAACACACACAACAACACAACAACAAACGCAATTCATCTGGGTTATTGAATAATAATAATTTATTTTAAAAACTCCTTTTCGACACCAACAAGTACATGTACAGCATATACAATTGAATTTGATGAATATGGATGGAACTAATATTTGTTAATCTACTAATTCCAACATGTGTTTTTGCAACAGATGTAAGAAGCAATACAAATCAAGGGCAGTTAGAAAATGTACACTGATTGTCCCATTAACCACAAAAAGCCTCAATGTACGTAACCTTATCCCCTCTCGCACAATGGGAGCACGTCATAACTTTAATTTTCGCTGGGTACCAGACAGAGCTTGTGGGCGTTGACGTTTGTTGATATACGCCGATACCGGAAAGTGTGGATACTCTCTTCTCAAAAGGCTCGTAGAATTTAGTATACGAAATATCCGGGAATGTAAGGGTAAAATTGGAGACGTCTTAGAAAATAGACGTAAAAAATGGAGCACAGAGAGAGTTTGTCAATAAGGCCACACACAAAAAAGTTGTGGTGAAGGTAAAAAGGGGGTCAGTCGGTCGGCCTGAATTTGTTTTGTTTTTTCTTAGAAGAGACCATAAACATTGACCATTGAACATAAATCCTAACTTTCATTCACTGAAAATGTTTTTTAAAACTTGAATAGTGCATTCCCTGAGTGTTCATAGGGCAGGAAAGATGGGACAGCACGCAGTTTGTTGTAAACTATCTTAAAAAAAATTGCGTATGCGTGGTCGGGAAAATGTTACAGGTCGGCAGACAACAATAGGGTCGGTGGAGTTACCGTAACCACAACTGGGGCATGTTCAAGAGGCCTACCGGTACGTACCGGTTGATACCGTTCGTCTCTTGAACGACTTGGTACGGCTACCGGTATCGACCGGTACGTACCGCGCCGGAACGTTGTTGCGCCTGTATAGCCAAAATGGCTGCCTTCGGAGAAAGGAAGAAAGTCGTCATCACAAATATGCTCTGTGGCACGCATTTCGACCTGTGATTATTACCCAGCCTATACGAGACGTTACAAGAAGTTAGGCTGATATTGTACTTTTCTTTTTTAAAAGAATAACTGCTCTGAAATAATTACCGGGCAAGATGTGAGCAAACATTTCCACGACAGATAGCGAAACAATTTTAAGGGAAGCAACTCTTATATCTTATATTAGCCCTTTGTTTGTTGTGTAATCTCCCTTGAAGTGAGCATCGAAATATTCTTGCTTACACCAAGTTAGCACTGTCGTTTTGACATAAATTTCTATTCGAGCGATGCTGAGCATTCATGCACAGCTACAGTTTAACGCATTTCATCAGCTTCCACAAGGAACGAGCAGTCTGCAGCTGCTGGTTTACTCATTTTGTTGAGAATCGCAATCCGCGACGATGAGAAGGCATCGCGGAAGCCATCTTGGCTACCGTTCGGTCATAACGAGTCATTCAAGAGTGCACATTGGTTGCTCGTCTACCGGTAGGCTACCGGTAGGTCGTCTTGAACGCACGGCTGTTGTTGTTGTTGTTGATCAAACACGAAAAATCCGAGGTTAAGGAACTCGGACAACCGTCTGGAGGTCTCGGGTTTATTTTTCCTCCCGAGATCACAAAGCTATGTGTTTATCTCCCGTGTCATGGGTGCGCGTGTCATGCGTGCGCTATGCATGTTCTTACGTGTATTCTTGTTATGCGCAAGACTTCACACCTAGCAGGCATGCTCTATGCGCAACATAGTCACCAAAACAAGGATGACCTGTTACCATAGGGTTTTGTTTTTATTCTTCGGAACATCTATGTTTTTGACTGGAAGATCTTAATCTTCGCACTGGCTTGTAATCTTTTAGCAGTTCTTAGCACATCAGTGACACTAAATTATCATGTTATCAAATACTTTGCCTCTAAAAATGTTTATAAGAAGGAACACCATTTTTTTACTTCCGCCAAGGAGGTCATGTTTCTACCCAGTTTAGTTGACACTAGCATAACGTCCTGGCCAAATTATACAGACCATGGAAGAGAAATTGTGGCTTGCTTGGCGGAGGATTGCGCTCTCAGAGTGCTCTGTAGTTTTGGTTTTGGACCTTTCCTCCACATTGTAGCAACTGCCTATGAAATCGCATGAGTTGTTGCCTCAAATTTGCCACTAACGCGACATTAACAAAAAAAAGTTGAAATGTTTTAAAATACTGCCATCTCCAAACACCAAAACTGCGGACAAGGACCGCATTTGCAGTGGCTGGTCGCTTAGCGACCAAAACACCAGACAATGACGGTACATGCAGCTATTACTCCTGCATTATAAACATGTCATTATTATCACCAAGTTTCATACAAACAACTTGAAAAAATTCTGGAACAATATGGTTTGCCCACGGAGATTTGTGTACTTCGTACTCAGAGGCACTCAAATCTTCCCCGAATACTCAAAGTTGCGTCTGGTTACTACTTACGCCTGCACACTGTCAACCTCTCAGAGCGTAGGCGTCAATCGAAACACATAGCCAAAGATTCAAAGATCGGGGGAGGGAGGGAGAGAGAGAGAGAGAGAGAGAGAGAGAGAGAGAGAGAAAACTGAACGAACGATCGATCAAAGTGGTTTATTTGTTAGGTCTCCGTCCTGTCACAATGTTTACATGTCAAAACTCATCGGCAGTTGCAATTTCAATGGCTTCTCGTCTTCGTTTCAGAGCATAGTACAAATACATGGATACGGATTTTATTACTAAATGATTGCTAGTAGAAAATAACTTTCCAACATTCTCCAGTCCGTAATTTCACGTAAATACTTCTGCCTGAGATCTTCATATGCTGGACAGGTATACAGCAAATGAAATTCACACTCCAATTTTTTTCTACAGGCAATCCCTGCAGATTTTCCTCCCTTTGATCTACTTATAGCACACTTAATTACTTCATCTTCAGTAATGTCAGAATCAATAAATGACAGCTCGGCATCAGCCACGCTTAAGATGTTGCCGTCTATCGACTGCACACCCACATTATCACATACTAATAAAAGCTCACGAAAGATAGACATTCAGCAAACCGTTTGGAAATAATTTTGCGTATTTCTTTCCAAAGTTCTGCTGAATTCGATAAACTGGAGAGTAATACATGTACCATGCATCTTCTGTAAGTCTTCTTTTCCTTAATAAGCTTTTGGTAAGCACTTCTCTGACTCATATATAATTGCTTATGTGGCAAAGCATTGGTCCGAATATAGCGGCGGTAGAGGGA